>SJYT01000383.1:0-29889 GCA_006410635.1 Cephalophus harveyi
ACTGGAATTCCATCACCTCCACTAGCTTTGTTCGTAGTGATGCTTTCTAAGGCCCACTTGACTTCACATTCCAAGATGTCTGGCTCTAGATTAGTGATCACATCATCATGATTATCTGGGTCGTGAAGATCTTTTTTGTACAGTTCTTCCGTGTATTCTTGCCACCTCTTCTTAATATCTTCTGCTTCTGTTAGGTCCATACCATTTCTGTCCTTTATCGAGCCCATCCTTGCATGAAATGTTCCCTTGGTATCTCTAATTGTCTTGAAGAGATCTCTAGTCTTTCCCATTCTGTTGTTTCCCTCTATTTCTTTGCATTGATCGCTGAAGAAGGCTTCCTTATCTCTTCTTGCTATTCTTTGGAACTCTAAATTACTTAAAATCAGAGAATACAAAATCCTTCATAGGTCAAACATGTAAGAACTTTTCAAAGGAAGTAAAGATAAATGTGAGAAAAATGTAAGAGAAGAATGAAAATTCAAAATACATGTAGGTATCTCAGCCTCTTAAAAATGGTCCATACTTCTGATTGGAAGGAAGGGGCACATATTCTGGGGTACTGAATAAGTGCCCCAAATAAGTGTTATACACTAGCTGATTTAATGATTTAACATTAGCTGATCAAATAATGCTACAGATAGTTATTACCTCCCATGTTTACAGCTTAGAGAACAAAGGCTATTAATTCTCCATCTACGTTTGAAAGCCTCCAGCTTCATGTATCCTCTGAATACTAACTCTCTGCAGTCTTGATGTTCTGAAAATCCTATAATTGGAGGGTTTTATCTTTCTCAGTTTTAGAGATCAAGTTCTCTCTGTGTCATTCACAGTTCTCCATGTCTCCTGAGCAGAGATACTGATATCCTCTGTTCCAGACTATCTTCTTGAGGATGTTTGTAAAGCAAAAGCCTTGGAAGTTAGACATACTGTCTTCCTCTGTTGTTGATGGTTCTTGCTATCCAGGATCATAAAAATAATGTCTTTTTCTGAGGCAAAATTTGGACAGGTTTTCTGGCAGCCCCCTTACAAAAGATTTGGGTTTCCTAGTGAAGGATTCCTTAATGTGCCACAAACCCACTGTGGTTGCTCATCATTGCCCCCTGGTTCTTGAGAACAGGGAGAACCTATAGTAACATGAAGCTTGTGCTATCTGCTTGCTGTCAGTAGTTCAGTTGCCCAGTCATATCAGACTCTTTGTGACTCCATGGGCTGCAGCACGCCAGGCCTCCCTGTCCATTACGAACTCCCGGAGTTTAATCAAACTCATGTCCATTGAGTCAGTGATGCCATCCAAACAAGTCGCTGTAACGGAGTTCTTTGTCTCTGATCCAGGAATCTCATGTCTGTGGCAGTCTCCACAAAACTGAAGCACACTAATTTGTTAGATGAAAGTGATGCAAAATCCATACCCTCCGCAGTTTTGGACACAGAGTTGCTTGTGTATGAGAAGTGGTGGAACCTATATTGAATTTGGATTGAAACTAGGCTTGTCTAACCCAAAATCTGTGCATTTAACCAGTATGTGACGCTATTCAAAGATAACAGTAAGAAAATAATCTTGATCTAAGTAAGCTGCCCAGTGCATGCATAAACGTGAGCAGTAAACTAGTCCTGGAAAATAAAGACTCCATTAAAAATGTTTTTTCTTCTTGAGATTCAAGTGTGTGCTCTTGCGTATTCTTCCCTGATGCCACTTAATTCCTACATCAGCAAGGAAGAATGTCTAGTAAATATTATTCTCACTGTGCAATGAGCCCCCAGATTCCCTTTTCCTGTCACCAGTAGAGAAGCTCAAGTAATCCTCTGTTAGGGCGGCCTTGCACTCCTGCCTTCCACTGACTTATTTCCAGGATAACCTAGTTTAGACTCAAGTATCTTTAAGGAAAAGTCCTTCCTTCTATTTTAAATTTTCCTTAATGCCCCACACAGTGTCTCACATGGAATGGCTAGCAGATGACCGTTTGCTAACTGATCAGCCTGCAACAAAGACAGTTTGAACATGCTTATTAGATGTCTGTGACTCTCTGTGTTCTCTATTATTTACTGTCGAACATCTGTAATTAGTTGGAAAAAAATGCACCTCGGCAAACTGTTTTCACGTTCAGTTCAGTTCAGTCGCTCAGTCGTGTCTGACTCTTTGCGACCCCATGAATCACAGCACGCCAGGCCTCTCTGTCCTTCACCAACTCCCGGAGTTCACTCAAACTCATGTCCATCAAGTCGGTGATGCCCCAAATAAGCTGAATCATTTGTCTGTCTACACTAACTTGTTTCACTTAGCATAATATTCTCAAGTTTCATCATTACTGTCACATATTACAGAAATTTCTCTTTTTTTAAGGCTGAATAGTATTTCATTGTGTGTATATACCACATTTTATTTAGTCATTTAACTGTCAGTGGACATTTATGCTGTTTCCACATCTTGGTGATTGTGAATAGTGCTATAATTATTATAAGAGTACTAACCTTTTCAAGATCCTGATTTCAATTCTGAATACCCAGAGGGAGAAACATCAATAACCTTAGATATAAAGATGACACCACCTTTACAGCAGAAAATGAAGAACTAAAGAGCCTCTTGATGAAAGTGAAAGAGGAGAGTAAAAAAGTTGGCTTAAAGCTCAACATTCAGAAAACTAAGACCATGGCATCCAGTCCCATCACTTCATGGGAAATAGATGGGGAAACAGTGGAAACACTGTCAGACTTTATTTTTGGGGGCTCCAAAATCACTGCAGATGGTGACTGCAGCCATGAAATTAAAAGACGCTTACTCCTTGGAAGAAAAGTTATGACTAACCTAGATAGCATATTCAAAAGCAGAGACATTACTTTACAGACTAAGGTCCGTCTAGTCAAGGCTATGGTTTTTCCAGTGGTCATGTATGGATGTGAGAGTTGGACTATAAAGAAAGCTGAGCGCCAAAGAATTGATGCTTTTGAACTGTGGTGTTGAAGAAGACTCTTGAGAGTCCCTTGGACTGCAAGGAGATCCAACCAGTCCATCCTAAAGGAGATCAGTCTTGGGTGTTCATTGGAAGGACTGATGTTGAAACTGAAACTCCAATACTTTGGCCACTGATGTGAAGAGCTGACTCTTTTGAAAAGACCCTGATGCTGGGAAAGATTTAGGGCGGGAGGAGAAGGGAATGACAGAGAATGAGATGGCTGGAAGGTATCAGCAACTCAATGGACATGAGTTTGGGTAAACTCTGGGAGTTGAGGATGGACAGGGAGGCCTGGTGTGCTGCAGTTCTTGGGGTCACAAAGAGTCAGACACGACTGAGCGACTGAACTGAACTGAACTGAATACCCAGAAGGGGCTTCTTAGGTGGCTCACTGGTAAAGAATCTGCCTGCAATGCTGGAGACCTGGATTCAATCCCTGGGTCAAGAAGATACCTGGAAGAGGAAATGGTAACCCACTCCAGTATTCTTGCCTGGAAAATCCCCGTGGACAGAGGAAGCTGGTGGGCTGCAGTCCACAGGGTCCCAAAGAGTTGGACACAATGAGTGATTGAGCACAGCAATGACCCAGAAGTATGATTTACCGGAATATATGGTAGCTCATTTTTTAATTTTGTGGGAAACCTCCATACTGTTTTCCATAATGGCTGTACATTATGCATTCCTACCAACTATGTACAGGGTTCCCTTTCCTCCATATCCTTACTAACACTTGTCTTTTTTTTTTTAATAATAGCTATCCTGACAAATGTGAGGTGATATTTCATTGTGTTTTAATTTGAATTTCTCTGATAATTAGTGACAGTGAGCATTTTTTCATATATTATTGACCATTTATATGTCTTTTTTGAAGAAGTGTCTATTTAAATCCTTAGCCAGTTTTTAAATTAGGTTATGAGTTTGTTTGGATTTTGTTTTTGTTGTTGTTCTTGAGTTGGAGTAGTTCCTTGTATATTTTGGATGTTAATTGCTTATCCAGTACATGGTTAGTAAATATTTCCTCCCATTCATCAGTAGAACTTTTCACTCTCTTGACTGCTTCATGTGGCACACAGAATCTTTTTAGTTTAATGTAGTCCTACTTGTTAAATTTTGTTTCTATTGTCTGTGCTTTTGATATCATGTCTATATGCATGCTAAATAACCTCAGTTGTGTCTGACTCCTTGCAACCCTATGGACTGTAGCCCACCAGGCTCCTCTGTGCATGGGATTCTCCAGGCAAGAATACTGGAATGGATTGCCATGCACTCCTCCAGGGGATCTTTCAAATCTAGGGATCAAACCCACATCTGTTATGTCTTCTGCATTAGCAGGTGGGTTTTTACCAGGAGCACCACCAGTTCAGTTCAGTCGCTCACTCGTGTCCGACTCTGTGACACCATGAATCACAGCACACGAGGCCTCCCTGTCTGTCACCAACTCCCAGAGTTCACTCAAATTCATGTCCATCAAGTCGGTGATGCCATCCAGCCATCTCATCCTCTGTCATCTCCTTCTCTTCCTGCTCTGAATCCCTCCCAGCATCAGGGTCTTTTCCAATGAGTCAACTCTTCTCATGAGGTGGCCAAAGTATTGGAGTTTCAGCTTCAGCATCAGTCCTTCCAATGAATACCCAGGACGGATCTCCTTTAGGATGGACTGGTTGGATCTCCTTGCAGTCCAAGGGATTCTCAAGAGTCTTCTCCAACACCACAGTTCAAAAGCATCAATTCTTCGGTGCTCAGCTTTCATCACAGTCCAACTCTCACATCCATATAAATGAATTAATTACCAAATGACTTATACTTCAAACTAATGTTATCAGTTTTGTTCTTGATTGGCAGAAGTGTTAATATCACTGTTACTTTTAAAAGATATCTTTATTTAAAATTCAAACAAATAAAAGGGAAACAGTGAAATGGCAAGTAATAATAATAATAATAAACCTAAGAGAAGGCAATAAAGGAGACAAAAAAGAAAATTAGAAGAGGGTGATAGTTAAAGAAGGCCCCAAAATATATGTTTTTAAACCCAAACAGATCAATAATTACAAAAGGTTGTCATTAAAAGATTTTTTTCTTTCGGTCCATACCACTTATCAATGAGCCTTTGATTCAGTTGCTGTTCAGATGCTCAGTGATGTCTGACTCTTTGCAACCCCATGGACTGCAGCGTGCCAAGCATCCCTGTCCTTCACCATCTCCCAGAGCTGCCTCAAACCCATGTCCATTGAGTCAGGAATGCCATCCTATCATCTCATCCACTGCTGTCCCCTTCTTCTCCTGCCTTCAGTCTTTCCCAGCATCAGGGTCTTTTGGTTCAGTCGAATTTCTAAACTATTCATTGCACCTCTATTTTTTCTTTTCAGTGTTTAAGTCCATTGTACTTTATCATTTATTTTTCTATTTCCAGGCTTTTTATTCTAGAGATATTTGGCAATGATTCCTTCTCTAAATAATGATTCTTTATTGGGTTTCATATCTCATCAGCAATATTTTGATGAGCTTCTTATTACTGTTCTTCATTCTTTTTCTTACTCTCTTAAATTCTATTTTTCTAAAAATTAAAATGCAATCTACTCACTTGAAGAATATAGAATTGCAGTTTTTCTACAAAATTGTTTTTGCTGAAACAGAATCTTTGGAGTGTCTCCTTAATGTCATCAATAGAATGCTTAGTACTGGATTTTTGTTTTAAAAGCAAAAAGCCATCTTCATTCTAATCTTATTGCTTCCATCTGTTTTGAGGCTTATCATCATTTGCATTTTCCTTCATCTTCATGTCCCTTTATGAAGTTAATAGGATGGCCTCTGATATTTGTTGTTGTTGTTCAGTCGCTCAGTCGTGTCGGACTCTGTGACCGCATGGACTGCAGTCTATCTTAGAGACTTAATATTCCCCTCTGTTATATCTTTGAAAATAGCTTCCCATTATATAGACAATACAATAATATCAAAGATGTCTTTTCATTATCAAAAATAGTTAATAATTGTCCTAATAGTTGCACATGGTTTTTAAAAATCAAATACTACCAAAAGGTAGATCCAAAAAGAGCAAGTCTCCTTTCCACCATATACCATGCCCAATTATTGCTCTCAGGGACAACCATTTTCAACTCCTGGGCTGTTCCTTTTTCGTTTCCTCTGTATCTCTAACTATGTGTGTATGATGCCACTTCTTGATCTGTTGGTTTTGTTATTCTTTGACTCTTTGATATGGTCTCCACTTTATTCCCCTTCCCTCATCATCCCAGTGGGGTCACAGTTGGTGCTTACATTATCATCAGCTGTAACTGTTGTCAGCATAAGTAGTGTGATACAACTGTAGTTGTGGTTTAGTCACTAAGTTGTGCCCAACTCTTGTGACCACCCCCCCCATGGACTGTAGCCCACCAGACCCTCTGTCCATGGGATTTTCCAGGCAAGAATCCTAGAGTGGGTTGCCATTTACTTCTCCAGGGGATTTTCCCGACCCAGGGATTGAACCTGGGTCTCCTGTGCTGCAGGCTATCTCCTGAATTGCAGGCAGATTCTTTACCAACTGAGCCACCAGGGAAGTCCATATTTTTCCTTATCATGGAACTTCAATAGAACAAATACGGATATTTGTAAAACCAAAAAAAATAAAAAAGAAAGGAAATTTTATAAATTCAACTTTTTAATAAAAGGTAGAAACACCTATTGTTTTATTCCATTGTTTAATTTTTAAATACTCTTAGTCGTGTTTTTTTGTTTTAAGGAAACACATACTCTAGTAAATACTAGTAAGTGGTTCTTTGATTGATTTAGAGATGTGAAACATTTTTTGAAGATAGAAAATGTTTACAAAACTAGTAACTGACATAGCAGAGAGGAAGAAGCTACAAATAAGGACTCCTAACCAATATACTTCCTCAGTTTTTGCTTTCTGGGAAGATCATCCTTATTTATTGCTCTTGGGATCACTTCTGAGAAAGGCACTGGGGAGAATTCCTCTTAACATTAGCAGACTGTTCTTATTATTATTGATTTGGGGACTCTGGATAAAGGCTAAAAAACCCTAGTCTTGGATTTCTAAGGTTTATCAACTTCAAATCACAGTTGTATAAGCAGGTAACAAAAGCTAATAGGTACATGATAGGACCTTGGATCTCCATCAGTTCAGTTCAGTTCAGTCACTCAGTCGTGTCCGACTCTTTGTGACCCCATGAATCGCAGCACGCCAGGCCTCCCTGTCCATCACCAACTCCCAGAGTTCACTCAGACTCACGTCCATCGAGTCAGTGATGCCATCCAGCCATCTCATCCTCTGTCGTCCCCTTCTCCTCCTGCCCCCAATCCCTCCCAGCATCTCCATACCAGTCTATAAACTTTAGTATATATAATATATAACACAATAAGCTTTAGTATTCTGCCATTGCCCTAACCCTCAGCTTTTCCAACTCCATTTTGATTTGTAACTAAGTACAAATCTGAACTGGTGAGCTAAAAACTATTTTCTCTTTTCTTCAAGCTGTATTCTATTACCTTGCATATGTTTTTCTTTGTATTAGCATACCTATAAATGCATCCACTGAAAATATTAGTGTTTCATATTATGGTGGTTTAGTCGCTAAGTTGTGTATTTCATATATAAATATAAAAGCAAAACTTCTGAACATAAAGGCAAAGAGAAAGTTCTAAACACTTTTATCTCTAGATAGTTTATCTTAAGAGAAAATCATATTTCTATTATACTTCTAAACAGTAACATTGTGTGCAAGATGATAACAAAACAATGTTTTCCAAGTGGCAAAGAAAAACACATATCATATAAATATCATCTACTGCCACCAAAATACCACTCCAAAAACAGAGCCTTGAAACAGTAAGGATTTATGTAGCTCATCAGGCTGCAAGCTGGTTCAGTGGTTCTTCTGGTCTCAGCTAGGCTTACTGTCATGAATGAAGGTCAGTTGGCTATTGGCTGATCTAGGATGGCTTCATATGGGATAATGGGAGTGAGTTGATATAGGTACGTTCTCATGGCAATGGCTGAAGACACAAGTAATATGACATGTACTTTTCAATACGGTTTTATTTTTGAATTGTATTTGCTAACATTCTATTTGCCAAAGCAAGTAATATGACTCAAGCCCAGAATCAAGTCATAGACAAAGAGAGGAGGAAGAAATTATGGCCATTTTTGTAATCTATCATATCTAAAAACCAGAGTTCTATTCTTGACCAACCAATCATTTGAAATAAAACGGACATTTTCAAACATTCAAGTACAATTTAATGCTCACAATATGTCTTTAGAAAAGTTATGAAGAAAAATTTAAAAATCATGGAAATGTAAAACACAAGATAATTTAAATGGCTACATAGAAACAATCAAAATAAATAGAAATAAACTCTTGTTATAACACTGACTGTTAGATTAAAATTTTTAAAATCAAGGCAATTGCTGTTTACATAAAATTAAACCAAATTGATACAGAAAAGTTAAAAAATAAAGGAACAGGAAAATTATAACATGAAAACATTGATAGAAAGAGGACTGGTAAAGCATCTTAAAATCAAACAAGACAGAACTCAAAGAAAACAATACTGGAAATTTACAATAATAAAAATTTCCAAACTTAAGATTAATATGTACAATGGATATTTTTTGTTATGGCTACAACATAAGCATAGCAAAACTTATGATAGAACTTGAGAAATCCACGATCAGTAAAGCAAAGCTTAACTTTGCAAAATACCAAGCAGATAAAACATAGTTAGTATATAGAAAATTATTAGCAATCAATATGCTTGATTTAGTACTCATTCACTCAGATCCCTGATGGAAGAATATTTGCAACAGTTGACAGGATACTAAGCCACAAATGCAATCTCAACCATTTTCAACAAAGAATTATTGTACAGCCTGTAATCACTCACCATAGTATGAAAAAAAAATGAGAAATTGGCCGTTTGAATGAAAACAGTGTTTTGAAAGGAAGGACATAATTATGAAATCTGTATCCTTTTTAAAACTTCAAAATTTTAATAAGAAAACATTGCAGAAACACACTTTGAAATTTTGTCAATAACAGTTAAAAATGCATGCAATTTTTCTAAATTTGATATACTACATAAAGTTTACATAGTAGGCAAGTATTTAGCAATTATTGTTTAAAGTTTTTCAACTTTCAGTTCAGTTCAGTTCAGTTGCTCATTCGTGTCCGACTCTTTGTGACCCCATGAATCGCAGCACGCCAGGCCTCCCTGTCCATCACCAACTCCTGGAGTTCACCCAGACTCACGTTCATCGAGTCCGTGATGCCATCCAGCCATTTCATCCTCTGTCGCCCTCTTCTCCTCCTGCCCCCAATCCCTCCCAACATCAGAGTCTTTTCCAATGAGTCAACTCTTCGAATCAGGTGGCCAAAGTATTGGAGTTTCAGCTTTAGCATCATTCCTTCCAAAGAAATCCCAGGGCTGATCTCCTTCAGAATGGACTGGTTGGATCTCCTTGCAGTCCAAGGGACTCTCAAGAATCTTCTCCAACACCACAGTTCAAAAGCATCAACTCTTCAGCTCCCAGCCTTCTTTGCAGTCCAACTCTCACAGCCATACATGACCACAGGAAAAACCATAGCTTTGACTAGACGGACCTTAGTCGGCAAAGTAATGTCTCTGCTTTTGAATATACTGTCTAGGTTGGTCATAACTTTTCTTCCAAGGAGTAAGTGTCTTTTAATTTCATGGCTGCAATCACCATCTGCAGTGATTTTGGAGCCCAAGAAAATGAAGTCTGACACTGTTTCCACAGTTTCCCCATCTATTTCCCATGAAGTGATGGGACCGGATGCCATGATCTTTGTCTTCTGAATGTTGAGCTTTAAGCCAACTTTTTCGCTCTCCTCTTTCACTTTCATCAAGAGGCTTTTTAGCTCCTCTTCACTTTCTGCCATAAGGGTAGTATCATCTGCATATCTGAGGTGATTGATATTTCTCCCGGCAATCTTGGTTCCAGCTTGTGTTTCTTCCAGTCCAGCGTTTCTCATGATGTACTCTGCATAGAAGTTAAATAAGCAGGGTGACAGTATACAGCCTTGACGTACTCCTTTTCCTATTTGGAACCAGTCTGTTGTTCCATGTCCAGTTCTAACTGTTGCTTCCTGACCTGCATACAGATTTCTCAAGCGGCAGGTCAGGTGGTCTGGTATTCCCATCTCTTCCAGAATTTTCCAGAGTTTATTGTAATGCACACAGTCAAAGGCTTTGGCATAGTCAAAATGTTTAATAAATCCTCAGTATTCATTTAAATCCTTATAAATATTCAGTGTTTTCATGTAAACTGTCAGTTATCAGCAAGTAAATTAATGCAACTTCAGTCTTCCCTCCCTGCATCATATTCCCAGAAAGTTGTAAAAGATACAGTAATAAAATGATACATGCTGCTGCTGCTGCTGCTGCTAAGTCACTTCAGTCGTGTCCGACTCTGTGCGACCCCATAGCCAGCAACCCACCAGGCTTCCCCGACCCTGGGATTCTCCAGGCAAGAACACTGGAGTGGGTTGCCATTTCCTTCTCCAATGCATGAAAGTGAAAAGTGAAAGTGAAGTCGCTCAGTCGTGTCTGACCCTCAGTGACCCCATGGACTGCAGCCTTCCAGGCTCCTCCATCCATGGGATTTTCCAGGCAAGAGTACTGGAGTGGGGTGTCATTGCCTTCTCCAGAAATGATACATACCATGCTCTAAAATGAGAACTCTCAGCAGAAGAGAAAATGTATGTGAGGAATTAGTAAAATACTTGGAGAATACAGGGTCACACTGAAGAGAAAGTTGCTAACCAGGTGCATACAATTAAGTTCATCTTTAGGAGATATGAGCAACACCAAAGTGGCTGTACAACTAGAAGTGATAAAAATAGGAAGCTGATCTAAGATGTGGAGGGAGAATATGGTTTATTGGAAAAATATGAGATGACTTTCTAAGCTGATAAAGCATATATTCTAGAAAAATCTTAACCAAAATCATGCTTAGTAATGAAATGTTAGAAGCATATCATTTAAAGTAAATAACATAAGTTTGGCTCCTCTTTCCCTTAGAATACAGCATTATATTAGAAATGCTAGCCCATGAAATAAGAAAGAGGGGGGAAAATGAGAATGAAAAAGAAGAGATGAAACTATTTTTATTTGCAGTGATATGATTGTCAATTTAGAGAATCAACTGAGAAATTTTAGAATTATAGCAATCTAGTGAGGTAGTTGAAGAAGGAAATGGCAACCCACTCCAGTGTTCTTGCCTGGAGAATCCCAGGGACGGGGGAACCTGGTGGGCTGCTGTCTATGGGGTCACACAGAGTTGGACATGACTGAAGCAACTTAGCAGCAGCAGCAGCAGCAGCAGCGAGGTAGTTAGACTCAGGATAAACATATTAGAAGCTTCTATAGCTTTCAAAACACCATAAGTATATCTAATTTATATATTTAGAAAAGGTAATTTTTCAAAAATCTAACTCATGATAATAATAAAAAGTACAATGTAGCTAGAAATAAACATAAAAATTTATAAGGCCAATATAGTTAAAATTATAAACTTAAACTGAAAGCATTAGAAAAGTTTTGAATAAATGAAAAACTATGTTGAAAAACAAAAAAATTCAGTGCCTCTTAAATGTTTACATCTCAATTGTTCTATCTTTGCTTGTCTTTTTTTAAATATTTATTTATTTTTAATTGCTTGATGATTTGGAGAAGGCAATGACACCCCACTCCAGTACTCTTGCCTGGAAAATCCCATGGACGGAGGAGCCTGGTGGGCTGCAGTTCCTGGGGTCGCTAAGAGTTGGACACGACTGAGCGACTTCACTTTCACTTTTCACTGTCGTGCACTGGAGAAGGAAATGGCAACCCACTCTAGTGTTCTTGCCTGGAGAATCCCAGGGACGGGGGACCTGGTGGGTTGCTGGCTATGGGGTCGCACAGAGTCGGACACAACTGAAGTGACTTAGCAGCAGCAACAGCTTGATGATTGGTTTACAATACTGGTTTGATTTCAACATGTATTTACCATAGATGCATATATGTCCCCTTCTTCCTGAATCTCCCTCCCACCATCTGCCCATTCCCACCCCTCTAGGTTATTACAGAGCCCCCATTTGAGTTCCCTGAGTCATACAGCAAATTCCCATTGGCTATCTATTTACATATGTTGTCATATATGCCTCCATGCTACTCTCTCCATTCATCTCACCCTCTCCCTCTTCTCCCCTACCCTCGTCCATAAGTCTGTTCTCTTATGTCTGTGTCTCCATTGCTGCTATGCAAATAGATCCTTCAGTACCATTCTTCTAGATTCCATATATATATCTGTTAATATTCGATATTTGCTTTTCTCTTTCTGACTTACTTCACTCTGTATAATAGGCTCTAGGTTCATCCACCTCATTAGAACTGACTCAAATGCATTCCTTTTTATGGCTGAGTAGTATTTCTTTGTATGTATGTACCACAGCTTCTTTATCCATTCATCTGTTGATCAACGTCTAGGTTGCTTCCATGTCTTGGCTATTGTAAATAGTGCTGCAATGAACATTGGGGTACATGTGTCTTTTTTGGTTTTGGTCTCTTTGGGGTATATGCCTAGAAGTGGTATGGCTGAGTCATATGGGTGGTTTTATTCCTAATTTTTTAAGGAATCTCCATACTGTCCTCCATAGTGGCTGTATCAATTTACATTCCCACAAGCAGAGTAGGAGGGTTCCCTTTTCTTCACGCCTCTTCCAGCACTTTTTATTTTTGGATTTTTTGATTATGACCATTCTGTCTGGGATATAGTTTTGATTTGCATTTCTCTGATGAGAAGACCTGACTCCTTTGAAAAGACCCTGATGCTGGGAAAGATTGAGGGCAGGAGGAGAAGGGGACGACAGAGGATGAGATGGTTGGATGGCATCACCAACTCAATGGACATGAGTTTGAGCAAGCTCTAGGAGTTGGTGATGGACAGGGAGGCCTGGCGTGCTGTGGTTCATGGGGTCATAGTCGGACAGGACTGAGCGACTGAAATGAACTGAACTGAATAATGAGTGATGTTGAGCTTCTCTTCATATGTTTATTAGCCATTGGTATGTCTTCTTTGGAGAAATGTCTGTTTAGGTTTTTTGCCCACTTTTTGATTAGGTTGTTTGTTTTTCTAGTATTGAGTTGTATGAGCTGCTTGTATATTTTGGAAATTAATTTTTTGTCTGTTGTTTCATTTGCTATTATTGTCTCCCTTTTTGAGAGTTGTCTGTTCACCTTGTTTATAGTTTTTGCTGTGCAGAAGCTTTTAAGTTTAATTAGGTCTCATTTATTTATTTATTTTTTATTTCCATTTTTTAGGAGGTGGATCATAAAGGATCTTGCAATGATTTATGTCATACAGTGTTCTGCCTATTTTTTTCTTCTAAGAGTTTCATAGTTTCTGGTCTTACATTTAGGACTTTAATTCATTTTGAGTTTATTTTTCTGTATGGTGTTAGGAAGTGTGCTAATTTCATTCTTTCGAATGTAGTTGTCCAGTTCTTCCATTACCACTTGTCAAAGAGAATGTCTTTTTCCCATTGTATATTCTTGCCTCCTTTGTCAAAGATAAGGTGCCCATATGTGTGTGGGTTTTTCTCTGGGCTTTCTAACCTGTTCCATTGGCCTATATTTCTGTTTTTGGGCCAGTACCATACTGTCTTGATGACTGTAGCTTTGTAGTATAGTCTGAAATCAGGTGGAGTGATTCCTCCATCTTTGCTAGTCTTTTTGTTTTGCTGTTCAGTCATTCAGTCATGTCCGACTCTTTGGGACCCCATGTACTGCAGCATGCCAGGCTTCCCTGTCCATCACCATCTCCCGGGACTTGCTCAAACACATGTCCACTGAGTCAGTGATGCCATCCAACCATCTCATCCTCTGTTGTCCCCTTCTTCTCCTGCCTTCAATCTTTCCCAGCATTAAGGTTTTTTTCAGTGAGTCGGCTTTTTGCATCAGGTGGCCAAAATACTGGAGCTTCAGCCTCAGTGTCAATTCCTCCAGTGAATATTCAGGATTGATTTCCTCTAGGATTGACTGGTTTGATCTCCTTACAGTCCAAGGGACTCTCAAGAGTCTTCTCCATAGTTCAAAAGCATCAATTCTTCAGCACTCAGCCTCCTTTATGAGCCAACTCTCACATCCACACATGACTACTTGATTCCCTGGCGGCTCAGATGGTAAAGAATCTGGAGACCTGGGTTCAATCCTTGGGTTGGGAAGATCCCCTGGAGGATGGCATGGCAACCCACTCCAGTATTCTTGCCTGGAGAACCCCATGGACAGAGGAGCCTGGTGGGCTACAGTCCATGGGGTCACAGAGAGTCGGACCTGACTTAGTGACTAAGCACAACGTGAGAAAGTTCAATGAGGATTTATTTAGGGCTTCCCTGGTGGCTCAGCTGGTAAACAATCTGCTTGCAATGTGGGAAACCTGGGTTCAATCCCTGGGTTGGGAAGATCCCCTGGAGAAGAGAACACTCTCCACTCCAGTATTCTTGCCTGGAGAATTCCAGGGACAGTATGGCCCATGGGGTTGCAAAGAGCCGAACATGACCAAGTGACTTTCACTTTTGACTGTACAGACCTTTGTTGACAAAGTAACGTCTCTTCTTTTTAATATGCTGTCTAGGTTTATCATAGCTTTTCTTCCAAGGAGCAAGCCTCTTCTAATTTCTGACTAATTAAGCCAATGCTGATGACTATCATCATCTGTAACGATTTTGGAGCCCAAGAAGATTAAGTCTGTTACTGCTTCCATTGTTTTCCCACCTGTTTGCTGTGAAGTGATGAGACCAGATACAATTACGTGGAGTTTCTCTACAACCACCATTCATTTGAAAATAATTTAGAAAGCTTTCACCTCCAGACCTCTCTCTTGAGCTCATTAAATATTTGAGCATCCACTTTGTCTCAGACACTTGAGGAACTTACAGTGCATTTGTTAACTGTTCAACTGATACCTACATCTGGATGTCCTCATATTTAACTTGTTCAAAAGGAAAGTCATAAAAGAATCCTGTATCAGTTAAGATTAGGTTTGACTGCAGAAAGAAATTTTTGAACAAGATGCAAATTTATATTTCTTTCACATGAATGATATCAGGAAATAAATAGTCCAGGACTATGCTGGTTCCACGCTTCCCAGGTGCTCAGTGGTAACGAATCCATCTGCCAAGCAGGAGCTGCAGGTTCAGTTTCCAGGTTGGGAAGATCCCCTGGAGAAGGAAATGTCAATCCACTCCAGTACTCTTGCCTGGAAAATCTCATGGACAGCAGAACCTGGTGGACTATGTCCATGGGGGTCTCAAAGAGTCGGACACAACTCAGAGGCTAAACAGCATGCTGGCTTTATAGTCATCAGACACTTGGCCTCCTTCCTTCTTTCCTATTCACTGTCATCAGTGAATATTTTCATCCTTTTCATTGTTTTTTTGCCCAAGATAGCCCTAGACCTTTAGTCATCACATCCACATTCCAGGACAATCAGAATTGAAGGAGAAAAGGAAGAAAGGTGAAAGCTATCTGATCTCTTTTGAGGATCTTTCCCATAAGTCCAACCCAATAGCTTCTGTTTAATATTATTGATCAAATTTAGTAATATAGCCACTTCTATTTGCAAGGAAATCTGGAAAATAGTGTTCAGTGAACCCTCCAAAAATAATTGAGAGTCTGTTGCTAAAGAAATAAGGGACAATTGGTTTGTAATAAGTAACTGACAGGCATTTTTAAGAAGTGGTAATAATGGTTGACTCAAAGGAGGGAAATTAAGAAAATAGAGGTTATATATGGAATAGCAAATTAATCTTCACTGTATATTCTTCTATGCTTTAATTTTTTTCCAGAATTATGGACTATTTAGCAAAAATAAATATTTTTTCACTGAAATTTCACTTCCTTCATGAACCCATCCATCCCACATTGTAAAATTTTCCTTTTGGTAAAAGGCATCACCGTTTACTTAGTCACCCATATTAACATGTCAATATTATCTTCAATGTTTACTTCGGCTTCAATATTTAAAACTCAGAAGGCACCAGATTAAGTCAATTTTATCATGGAACTAACACAACTAATCTCTCTCGTCATCTTTATTGCCACTATCTTATTTCAAGCCTTCAGAATGTCCAGAAGGATGATTCCAACTGCCTATCTCCAGATCTTCCCTCATCAGTTGTTCCCAGTTCCTGGCCACACTCCAAATTGCCACTAGTTGTTATTTGAAAAACACTTTTAATGTGTCACTACTTCTTATAAGGCCTCAACATAGATGCTCAACATATTTTTTAGTTTATTGATAAACAAAAAAGAAAAAAAAAAACTGCAAAAGGAAAAAAACTGAAACAAAATGAGAAACAAAAAAGAGGTTTCTTTTCAGTTTTTCTATTGACTGGATAAGCCTGAAGAAAATTTATATTCTTAAATTCAGTTTGCCAGTGTAAAAATAAAAATGCCACACTAACTGACAAGAGAATTTGCTAATAATTTCAGAGCATATGGAGGCTTTGAATTAAACTTCATAACATTTATTAAGTCACAGGTTTCAGTTGCACATTTAATTACTATTCTGTAATGAACTAATCTCCATTTGTATTGAGAAGCTGTCAAGTAACTGTTTGAATTATACTATAATTTGGCCAACTATATTTTGGTGATTGCTAAATTAGAATTTTAAGTATGTTTGAATATGTATTAAGTCAGTGATTTCACAAAACATGTTTTAACAGGCTGGGCTGTATTTAAATTTTTGTGATTCAAAGAAGAGAAGGGCAGAAATATATCAGACATCAGATTTTATACTTTGTTAGTATTTAGGAAAACACAGAAACCTAGACCCAGATTTAAAGTCACCAATAAATCTGAAATCAAATAATTTTGGAGTAAAAGACCATAACACTTTGTACACTCAGTGGTGAGAAATACAAAGCAGCAAAATCCACAAGAGATTTTAAAAGAGATTTTGAAAGAAGATTATTGAAAGAGAATAAGAGAACTGAAAGATATTTGCTATAAAAATGAAAATATACATGTTTTAAAATCTGGTATGGTAGTGGGGTTTTTGTTTGTTTGTTTGTTTCACAGGGTTATATTTATCTTCAAACTCATTGAGTTGTATTTGTTAGATACAGAAATTTGTTATGATAGTGTTTTATTCTCTACCACAAAGAACTTTCCAAGTAGACAAAAGTTTCATGTTATCTTCTACTGTTGAAGAAAAGACATCACAGACTCAGAATCGAAAATGAACCTTTCTCATTTATTGTAACAGTAGTACTGAATAAAGAAAATGAAGAAGATGACTCGCCAACCAGTAGCTGGATAGCTATCCTATCCAATACCTTAAAATCTCAAAATGGCAGGTTTTCTTTTACACAGGCAAATTGCCTTTTGATTGATACTCACTCGAGAAATGGGGCTTATCCCACTTAGGCCATGGAGAAGGGACTCATTTACTGAGCGGGAAATATCATGATACTCAGAAGAGGAAAGGATGGCCATAAGTGAGCAAATGTCAGAAGTTGGTTTCTGCACAACATAAGGGACATGTTGATGAGATGTGCTTTATTTCTCCAACTGGCAGGTATGTCATGTCTAGTAGCTCTTCTGTTTTGAGGAAACTAGAGATGGTTTTTCATCTACTCTCTGAGACTACCAAAGTCACACATGTATACCTACCTGTGTCTGCATAATTTTCCCATGCTTGCCAGATCTACTAGTATTCATCATCACAGGAAAAAAAAAAAGGTTAGAAGAGAAGAACATGGGGCGTCAGTTTCCTCAAAATTTCCTGATCCTATATCTTAAGTCATAAATTTATTTGAAAGGGTCTTTGTGTAATTCTCTGATACTGCCTCTCTGCCTTCACTGATACCGCCTTTCTGCCTTCACTGAGTCTGTACAGATGTCAACAGGAATGCCCTTTCCCTTCTAAATTTAGCTGCCACAATAAGGACCTACCAGGAATTTTACTCAAGGCTCTATCATGACCTATATGGGAAAAGAATCTAAAAATGAGTGGATATATATATATAATTGATTCACTTTGCTATATACTCAAAACTAATGCAGCATTGTAAATCAAGTATACACCAACAAAATATTTTTAAATAAATAAATTAATTAAGCTGCCACAGGAGGTGAGAACCTGAAGCTTCCCATTTAAGTTTATCGATTAAATTTATTCTGCTAGTGGATGAAATTATTAACAGATTTTTACAATAACTTTCAAGAGTCTTTGAATAATGTTTGATCCTATTTGCAAACTTAATTATAAACATGGCAACATTTAAAACTATTTTAATTACTTTCTTTTGTTAAGTATTTTGCCCATCAACCAAAACCGCTATGTGCTAAATAGAACTAATGTAGCTAATAAATTAAGCTTTTAATGAGTTGAACTAAATTTCTCATTTATTTTTAATGAATAAGATTTAATGAGATGTCAACTTAAGATCATGAGTCTCAATGAACTACTTAATTGGTATAAGACTCATTATATTTGGCCAAGTTCTCTTACAAATGACAAGTAAGGATGATAAAGCAAGCACTTATAAAGTGCCTGTTGTATGTCACACACTGTACACAAGACAATCACAAATATGTACAAATTTCTTTTCAATGCAAATATTAATATTACAGTTTTAGATGTTTTAACCCTTCTATACTTAATGTTAAATCTTTCCTCAGCTAGAGGAAGCATACCCATTAATGATCATAGTTTTCATCTAGCTAATTAAAACCAGGTACTTCAATAGATTTTAGTAAAAAAAAAAAAAAAAAAGAGATGCAGGCATCCTAGGCAATTCTTCTCAACATCAACAAAGAAAGCTATTACATCAATGCAAGTAACTTAGTTACCCTCTTAACATGCTTAAAGCTACAAATAACCAGAAGTTATGACCAAGACACTGATGAGATTATTGTTGGTGACCTGGTTGGAATTTACTAAACTCTGTTTTGTAACTGGGGCTTCCCAAGTCATGCTGGTGGTAAAGAATCTACCTGCCAATGAAGGAGACATAAGAGACTTGGGTTCAATCCTTGGGTCAGGAAGATCCCCTGGAGGAGGGCAGGGCAACCCACTCCAGTATTCTTACCTGGACAATCCCATGGACAAAGCCTGGCAGGCTACAATCCATAGGGTCTAAAAGAGACAGACTTGACTGAAGTGACTTAGCATGCACGCATGCACATGTTGTAACTGACTACATCAAAATCTGAGAGAATAGATAAAGGGAGAGATTGGCTTTATTGGTTTCACACCCATGTCCTTGGATTTGGAGTTATATGAGCATTCTGATTGGTTTTCTGCATTTAGAAACCTGTGATTTCCATTGGGATCAGTCGCTGGATTGGATTTTGGACTCAATAAACACATTTCTCCTGCTATCACTAAAGATGGCAAAAATCCTCTAAGTCCAAACACTTAAACATTAGAGGAATCACAGGATCTAGTCTCTTTATGTTGTATCTAAACAACTAGATTATTGGAAAAATGAATAACCAAATAAGCTTCAGCATCCCCCATCTGTTACTCCCCTAAACAAAAAACGAGGACGGTGCAGTGGTTTTCATTGTTCTCGGAGCCATCAGGGAAATATGCTGCTGCAGCAGCTCAGTCTCCTCCCTGCATAGAAATCCTCTCTGCAAAGGCAATAAAGAAAGAAAACACTGTTTTAACTGAATAAGCATTAAACCAGAATGTGATATGCATCACAGTCAATCATTAAGGGATAGCAAGGACAGAAAGGACTCTTAACCCTTTCATTTAGCCATGAAGATAAAACCCATTACATGTATTTTTCAAAACAAACAGTTAGTTTCTAGCCCTCAAGTTAGAGAACATGATAACATCATCACACATAATTTCATCCTAAGTTTTCCTGTATTGGGGGTGACCATCTGTGTTGGTTTGGTAACATTATCCAGAGAAATTATTTCTCATATATTTATGATAGGAGAAATTTTTGCAACTTTGCACAAGGCACTCAAGGTTAAACTTCTACCTTCCCACAGAAACAATGAGAGGGGAGCTAGTTCTCTTGATGTTACGTCTCAAAGAGATGGCTCTCAGGTCCTGGGAAAAGACATTATTGAGTCATAAGGCTGAGAGAAGGCCTACGTCATCTTCAAAAGGATTTAAATACACGTCAAAGAGAGGAGAAAGTACTTACAATTAAAATTTCCTAAAGTAAATGGTCTCGGAGAAGGCAATGGCACCCCACTCCAGTACTCTTGCCTGGAAAATCCCATGGACGGAGGAGCCTGGTGGGCTGCAGTCCATGGGGTCGCTGAGTCGGACACGACTGAGCGACTTCACTTTCACTTCTCACTTTCATGCATTGGAGAAGGAAATGGCAACCCACTCCAGTGTTCTTGCCTGGAGAATCCCAGGGACGGGGGAGCCTGGTGGGCTACCGTCTATGGGGTCACACAGAGTCGGACACGACTGAAGTGACTTAGCAGCAGCAAAGTAAATGGTCTAACCTACTATAGAGTACATGGAACTCTGTTCAATGTTATGTGGCAGTCCAGATGGAAAAGGAGTTTGAGGGAGAGTGGATATATGTATATGTATGTCTGAATTCCTTCACTGTTCATTTGAAACTATCACAACATTGTTAATCAGCTATGCCCCAAAACAAAATAAAAAGTTTAAAAAATAAAGTAAATGGTCTAAGAAAAAGGATGGGAGGAAAATTTCTTCCTTTATCTTCAACAGGGAGAATTAAGCTTCTTATTTTTTATCCTTATTTGTCATGTAATACCACTCTTTTGCCAAGCATACACAAGCCATTCATCTCCGGGATACCAGGGGCTCTTCCATCAGATTCATCAATGCAAAGTTTCTGAATTTCCTTAATCCTTAGGAAGACACATCCTATAAGTGATGGATTTTAAATACCCAGAATACCTTTTTTAAAACAGAAAAATAATTTTATTTTTGGCAATTACAACTCAGTCTCACTGTTTCTGCTGAGAATTAAACAATTCACTTAGCCCCATCATACTTATTAATCACATACAGAGAACTTTTACTGAAATGACTATATTACTTCTGAAATATTGCTGTGAAATATTGCTGAAATGTGCCTGTGAACTTGGCACATCATGTTAAATACAAGTTTAAATTTCACTTTACAGTCTTTGCCTATTTTTTTTTTGAAGTGTACTTGATTTTCACTACTATATTAGTTTAAGATGTTCAGCATAGTGATTCCATATTTTAAGATTATACTCCATTTAAAGTTATTAAAAAATAGTGGCTGTATTTCCCTATACTGAACAATATATCCTTGTTGCTTAAGTATTTTGTACATGGTAATTTGTATCTCTTAATCCTCTCTCCCTACCTTGCCCCTTCTGCCTTTCCTGTCCCCACTGGTAACCACTAGCTTGTTTTCTGTATCTGCAAGTCTATTTCTGTTTTGTTATATACATTTGTCTGTTTTAGTTTTTGGATCTCAAATATAAGTGATAACATACAGTATTTTTCTTTGCCTGTCTGACTTATTTCACTAAGCATAATATTCTCTAGGTTCATCCACATTGTTGCAAATGGCAGAATTTCATTTTTATGGCTGAATAATATTCCATTGTGTATATATACCACATCTTCTTTATCCATTCATCTGTCAGTGGACACTTGGGTTGCTTCCGTATCTTGACTTTTGGTAAATAATACTGCTATGAAGAGTGGGGTGCATGTATATTTTTGAATTAGTGTTTTCATTTTTCTCATATCTGTATATATCTAGGAGTTTAATTGCTGGATCATACAGTGTTTTTGTTTTTAGTTTTTTGAGAAACCTCCATACCATTTTGCACAGTGGCTGCTCCAATATACCTTTCCACTAACTGTATACAAGGGCTTCCCAAGTAGCTCAGTGGTAAAGAATCTGCCTGCCAAGTCAGAGACATATGTTCAATTCCTGGGTTGAAAAGATCCCCTGGAAAAGGAAATGGATACCCACTTCAGTATTCTTGCCTGGGAAATCCCATGGACAGAGGAGCCTGGAGGGCTACAGTCCATGAGGTCACAAAAGAGTCGGACGTGACTTAATATCTAAACAACAACTATGTGCAAGAGTTCTCTTTTCTCCACACCCAGACCAACATTTGTTATTTGTAGGGTTTTGTTTTGTTTTTCATTCTGAAAAGGTGTGAGGTTAATTCTCATTGTGATTTCGATATGCATTTCTCTAATGATATTCAGCATCTTTTTGTGTTCCTGTTAGCTATCTGTATACCTTCTTTGAAAAAATGTCTATTTGGGTCTTCTGCCCCTTTTTAAAATCTGGATTTTTTGACATTGAATAGTAAACATAAGATGTGAAACCATAAAATTCCTAGAAGAGAACATACGCAGAGCACTCTTTGACATAAACTGTAGCAATATTTTTTTTTAATCTGTCTCCTAAGACAAAAGAAATAAAAGCAAAAATAAACAAATGGGACCTAATTGGAGTTAAAAACTTTTTCACAACAAAGGAAATCATTGAAAAAATGAAAAGACAAGCTACTGAATAAAAGAAAATACTTGCAAATGATATTAATAAGGTATTAATATCTAAAATATATAAACAGCTCATACAGGCAGAGTTCCTTTTAAAAGAAGTTCTCTTCTATGAGTTGTTGTTCCCATAAGTAGAATAAAGATTCATCTCCAGGGGAAGTCTATTTCACTGACAGCAACTCCTTCACAAACAAAACTTTTAACTTCAATAACTGGAAACAGACCAAAATGGAGTTTGCTTTTCCCTCAAAGTAAACTTGCATTGCTAATGACCAAAGGTCAGAGAATTGTTTTTATATATATATATATATGTTAGAAGTTTATATTAGAAGTAAATAATCCTTTTGTAGCGGGAAACATTGTGTATAAATGGACATTTGCATGTGTATAACTGTAAGCAATTCTTATAAACTATTAAATAGTTTTTTTTATTTTCACTGAGTTAAAGCATTTATTCCCTCCAAAATGTCTTTGGAGTGCTGTTTCACACAGACATAATACATGTTTATTAAACTAGATGCCGTATTTAGAGATCTCAGAATCTCAAGAATATTTATCTGTTTGGAAAGGTACTCTCCAAACAAACAATCTTTTTTAAAAGATTTAACTGAAAACATTAATGTTTTGTTGATAAAAATGTGAAACAAATGTGTTTGAACTGAGTCTTTTGTGTCTGATTTACTTAGGAGAGTTTTCGTATGTGAAGCTTATTTATTAACATTAAAAGGTACATGAAACATATTGTTGATTGAAACTACTAAATAAACTGCACACTATATACTATTTCTATAAGTATGTGTAAGTCAAATTGTTCAAAAAGGCATGTGCTAAAATGAGTTTGTCTCCCACCTCCAACTCTTAAAAATTGTGTGACCTCAAGGAAGTCATTTAACTACTCTGAATTTACTTTTTAATCTGAAATATAAGCAAGAAAAGGATAAAGTCAGAAAGGGTCATCAGCTTTGGAACCAGTTTGTATGGGAACACGTTGTAACCTTCTATTTCCTTTTTGGTGACTAGTACATGACTGTCAGGAGAGACTCAATAAATGTTGCATTACAATGACTTTAATTGGATTGAATGAATGCATTTTGTGTAGACCATTTTCCATTGAACAAAATAATGTAATCAAAGCCCTTTGCACAGTGCCTAACACATAGAAAACAGTCAATGAACTTTAGTTATACTTATCATCAACATTATTAGTCTTATCATTACATGACCCATACAAACTTTAAGACTGAAATCACTACAGAATTTCCAAATGAGTTCGGAAATGATACTAGAGGAAAGATGTCTTAGACTAATTCTTAAAAATAAAAGGCAGCTTAATTAAAACCTAAGCACCTGAGGATTTGAAAAGAAAAAAAAAATTAAGTCTCACCCATTATCTAATGTCATTCTCCCTTAATTCAAGACATGAATTAAATAACTCAGA
This sequence comes from Cephalophus harveyi, assembly GCA_006410635.1. Lineage (NCBI taxonomy): Eukaryota > Metazoa > Chordata > Mammalia > Artiodactyla > Bovidae > Cephalophus > Cephalophus harveyi. Next base: position 23,924 of record SJYT01000383.1, read on the forward strand.
GCCAAAGTATTTTAATAAGGATGTGAGAATTTTTTTAAGGTCACAAATCAACAGAAGCAACTAATTTGCATAATCAAAAATAAATCTTGGGCAAGCATCCATAAACTGCTATATGTACATCCATAAACTACCTTCCTCACAGGGAGTGAAAACAATGAGCAGCTTCTCAAACAGGTGCTGCTGCTGCTGCTAAGTCACTTCAGTCGTGTCCGACTCTGTGTGACCCCATAGACGGTAGCCCACCAGGCTCCCCCGTCCCTGGGATTCTCCAGGCAAGAACACTGGAGTGGGTTGCCATTTCCTTCTCCAATGCATGAAAGTGAGAAGTGAAAGTGAAGTCGCTCAGTCGTGTCCGACTCAGCGACCCCATGGACTGCAGCCCACCAGGCTCCTCCGTCCATGGGATTTTCCAGGCAAGAGTACTGGAGTGGGGTGCCATTGCCTTCTCCGCAAACAGGTGCTAGAAGGATGTGTTCCCAAGGCACAGAAGGCAAGAACAATCCGCAAAGGAGGTTCAGCAGGTTGGGTTTTGTTTCCACTCTTTAGACTCTGCTCATATTCTTGGCTGTTGATCAATTTCTAGGAAAGAAAAAAAAAAGTAAGATAAATTCTGACAGCTCAGGTTTGCTTGAGAGACAGAGTAAAATTAACACAGGGTTCCAATAACGCAGTAAGGTTTCAGGAATGTTCATCTAATAAAACAACGTAAAATCTTGAATCTCTCAGCAGAAAAAGAGAAAGGCCATGTACCACAAATAATTGTTATTAGAGGCTATAAAAAAGCAGTCTTTCTCTGTTACCCATTCTCAGACATTAGTGCCACTAAAAATGGAGTCACTGAGTTATGTTCCCAAGAATAATTAATTCATGCTTTTGTGATCCCTAATTTCATATCAGAACTCACCTAGAAATCCCATGAAGAGAGAAACAATCACTTTGTAGGAGCAGAGGTCTATTTGAAAACTCAGACCACTGTAACCATTATTGAGACTTCTTCATAGGCTCTATCGATAAAGAAGCCCCTTTAAATTCCTTAAAATCCTTATGAATACAGTTCTGTACAAGCTATTATGTATAAAATAAGCTGCAAGGATATATTGTACAATAGGAAGTATAGTTAATATTTTATAATAACTATAAATGGAGAATAACCTTTAAAAATTGTGAATCACTATGTTGTGCACCTTAACATATAATACTGTACATCAACTATAGCTCAGTAATAATAATGGAAACCTTAAGAATACAGCTCTAATTTTAAAAAAGGAAGAGATATTCTAATTCTACCCAAAAAAAGTCATTATGAGAGTAAGAAATAAAGGAGAGAGGAGTGCATTTTTCCATGAAGCAGGAAAAAGTAGTTAACAATGAAATGATAAGGACAATGAATAATATCAATTGAATAACTATGATATTCAAAGCATCCATGCTCACAATATTTTAATTCCCTCAAAAACTTTATGTGATTAACATTTATTTACCCCTATTTTTCTGAAGGGAACATCAGCTCATACACTGTAAACAGTTTTAGTTAGAGTAAACAATACTATCTGCTCTGATAAACAGACCCCAAATCCCTCTAGCTTCATAGAATAAAAGCTTACATCTTTCTCACATCTCCGTCCAATGCATATAAATTGTTTGAGCAGTCTTCCACATACTCATGCAGGGATTCAGACTCTTCCATCTTTTCAGATTAACATATGCTAGAGCCTCAGAATCTATGGATCACATTACCTCTACTCATGTTGCATTACCAGAACTCAGTTACATGGTCACATCTAATTATAAGGCCTTCTGCTTCAAGGAAAATGAAATAGCGAGAGCCTATTTCTGGTATCAAGTAACTTGTCCATGGCACATAATTAATGGGCTTTGACCTCATGAACCTTACAGTCTCTAAAAACACAAATGCACGTAAAAGTAAGGATGCAACTACGGGGGTAACATAAAATAGAAAGACATGGGCTTTGAAAGTTTATGAAGGAGGCTGGAGGGGAGTAACATTTGAATGGAAATTTGAGAGATGAGTGGAAGAAGGTTCTAGGCAGAGGAGGCAGCAGGTGCAAGGGTCCATTAACAGGAGAGAGCCTGGTAAATATGAGGACATTTAAACAAGTCTTTGCAGCTGAAGAAAAGAGAGAACAAAAGAGAGTGGGAAGATATTCAGTGCTGCCTTTATCTCCAGGGTAAGGAGAACCATTGAAGAGTTTTAAGCAGGAATATGAATTGATTGGATTTGCTAGTTGGAAACATCTGTCTGTATGCCTTGCAAAGAATGGATTAAAAAAGGTATCCAGTGGATAGTCAGAGACCCCAAGGACACTATTGTACCTGATGAAATAAGGTGACTTGGACCAGTGGTGTGGGCAGAGAGACAGAAAGAGAAAAAAAGGGATTTGAGAAGCATTTAGAAATGAAATATATAAATCTTTGTGATCAACTGGATTTAGATTGTGTCTAGAGAATGACAGGGACTTGTGAATACTTTCTTGACAAGTCTAATTACATTAAAAGTAGCTTTATTCAGAGAACTTATTAAGTAAGGCAACATTCATATAAAATAGAAATAATGTTATGCTGTTTTATAATTAGAACCTATTGATTTTTTAAAGTAAAACTAAAATATTAAAATAGTTATATTCCTTGCCAGTCCCCCTCTTATGTTTCTTTTAGGTATCAGATTAGGTTTCTTTTTAATTAGTCTCCTCCTTTTTCATAACTTATTATTTTTATTTCCTTTAAACTTAGGAAATTCATGGGAGATTCAAACACATTTTCTAAATCTATTTGAGAAAAGAAGCAATGTTCTTTGGTTGCATCCAGATGTTCTAGCCAGTTAAAACAGGGCAATTTTGTGAATGGAAAATTGGCTGGGTGGAAAATTCCCCTAATCTTGTTGTGATTACATAAACTAAATTTATCCTATGTTTTGTCCTTCTAAATAAACACTACAATACCCTGAAGAACAATATTTTTGTCTTATCTTGGAAATAGATATACACATCATGGCTGTGCCTGTTAGAAGTGATCCATATTTAACTGCACTTTTGTTTTAATACCTGACCTGTGTGCACCTGACCTGCCTAATGATTTTTCATTTTTTAATTATTATTTTCCCCTCTGTAAAAGTAATCAATGCTTATTAAAGGAAATTCAGAAACTATGGGGAAAATGTAAAGAGAAAATATCATAATATTATGGTCCCTTTAGGTTATTTCTAGTTTTTGCTCCAATAAATAGTTTTGAGATGAATATCTGAGGTGATAAGTCCTTGTCTTTCTTCATTGATTAGCTTCTTAGATTCCAAGTAATAGAATTATTATTAGAGAATCTATTTATATATCCTCAAATTGCCTCCAGTAAAGCTGATCAATGGATACACATAGCAGAAGTATGCATAGGATTCGAGGGGTCAAAGGAGGACACTTTCATCGTTTACATTATATATACTTCCAAAAGAGGGAGACGATGTTGATTAGTGATCATTTTTAATGTCATTTTGTGCATTTACCACATTTCATCTGCATAAAGAAATTGTGTAGTAAAAATACAATAACAAAGTCAGAAGGGCCTAGTGGTACAGTAGTACCAAATCTGCCTGACAATGCAAGAGATGCAAGAGATGTAGGTTTGATTCTGGGGTCAGGAAGATCCCCTGGAGTAGGAAATGGCAACTCCAATATTCTTGCCTGGAAAATCCCATGGGCAGAGGATCCTGGCAGGCTACAGACTGCGGGGTCCCAAAGAGTCAAACATGACTGCACGACTGAACACACACATAAAGTCAAGGAACAAAATAAAATCAGTTAAGCACAAAGCTAATTTCTATAATATATGAAGAATTTTCATAATTTTTATTGAGCTGTAGTTGCCATTATAGATTATTATAAGATCTTGGTTATAATTTCCTGTGCTATACAGTATATCCTTGTTGCTTATCTTTATATATTACATACAGTAATTTGTATCTGTTAATTCATACCCTTAATCTGTGAATCTATTTGTTTTGCATATAAATTCATTTGTATTATTTTTTAGATTCCACATAAAAGAGATATGATACAGTCAAAGACATTTGTCTTTTTCTGTGTGAAATTTTTCTAGGCATAATAGTCTCTAGTTCCATCCACGTTGCTGCAAAAGGCAGTATTTCAGTATTTCATTCCTATTCATGGCTAAGTAGTAATAATTATCCATTGTATATATACCACATCTTCTTAATCCAGTCATCTGTTGATGAGCACTTCAGTGGCTTCTATGTTTTGGCTATTTTAAATAGTACTACTTTGAACATTGGGGTGCATGTATTATTTCCAATTAGTGTTTTTTTTTTTTTTTTTTGGATATGTACCCGGGAGTTCCCAGGAGTACCCAGGAGTTCTGAATATGTACACCCAGGCTTCTCTGATAGCTCAGATGGTAAAGAATCTGCCTGCAATGCAAGAGACCTGGGTTTGACCCCAAGGTTGGGAAGATTCCCCTAGAGACGGGCATGGCAACCCACTCCAGTATTCTTGCCTAGAGAATCCCAATGGACAGAGGCACCCGGCAGGCTACAGTCCGTGGGGTCACAAAGAGTCGGGCACGACTGAGCAACTAAGTACAGCACAGCATCCAGGAGTGGAATTCCTGGATTATATGGTAATTTTATCTAATTTTTTTAGGAACCCGCATATTGTTTTCCATAGTTACTGCACAAATTTCCCTTCCTACCAACAGTATACAAGGGGTCTCTTTTCTCCACATTGTCCAACACTTGTTACTTGTAGATTTTTAATGATGGCCATTTTGATAGGTGTGAGTTGAAATCTCATAATAGTTTTGATCTGCATTCTCTAATGATTAGTGACATTGAGCATCTTTTCATATGCCTGTTAGCCATATGTATGTCCTCTTTGGGAAAATGTTTATTCAAGTCTTCTGTCCATTTATGATTGGATTGTTTGGGTAGTTATTTTTTATATTAAGTTCTATGGGTTGTTTGTATATTTTGTATATTAACCCCTTGTCAGTTGCATTATTTGCAAATATTCTCCCCTATTCCATAGGTTGTCTTTTCATTTTGTCAAAGGTTTCCTTTGCTGTGCAAAAGCTTTTAAGTTTAATTTGATCCTGTTTGTTTATTTTTGCTCTTATGGGGTTAATCTTTGGATACTGGCAACTCTCCTGCAGTATAACTGCCCTGGATAGTCCTAAAACTGAGCAAGCAGAACTCACAGCTCCTAATCAGAAATCAATTTCATTTTTCCCAATGCCTTTCAATGGGATTGTGCTGTGCTTAGTTTCTCAGTTGTGGCCACATGGACTGTAGCCCACCAGGCTCCTCTGTCCATGGGGATTCTCCAAGCAAGAATACTGGAGTGTGTTGCCATGCCCTCCTCCAGAGAATGTTCCCAATCCAGGGATCAAACCCAGATCTCCCACACTGCAGGCAGATTCTTCGCCATCTGAGCCACCAGGGAAGCTCAAGAATACTGGAGTAGGGATAGGGTAGCCTATCCCTTCTTCAGGGGAACTTCTCAACCCAGGAATTGAACCAGGCTCTCCTGCATTGCAGGCAGATTCTTTACCAGCTGAGCTATCAGGACTAGGTATTAATATTTCCCTGACCTTGGAAAACTTTAGGGCAAGTTCCATGACTTTGACCACTTCCAATTTGCCTTGATTCATGGACCTGACATTCCAGGTTCCTATGCAGTATTGCTCTTTACAGCATCGGATCTTGCTTCTATCACCAGTCACATGCACAACTGGGTATTGTTTTCGCTTTGGCTCTGTCCCTTCATTCTTTCTGGACTTATTGCTCCACTGATCTCCAGTAACATATTGGGCACCTAATGACCTGGGGAGTTCCTCTTTTGATATCCTATCATTTTGCCTGTTCATACTGTTCATGGGGTTCTCAAGGCAAGAATACTGAAGTGGCTTGCCATTCCCTTCTCCAGTGGACCACGTTCTGTCAG
>SJYT01000383.1:30396-75826 GCA_006410635.1 Cephalophus harveyi
TAGTCAAGGCTATGGTTTTTCCTGTGGTCATGTATGGATGTGAGAGTTGGACTGTGAAGAAGGCTGATCGCCGAAGAATTGATGCTTTTGAACTGTGGTGTTGGAGACGACTCTTGAGAGTCCCTTGGACTGCAAGGAGATCCAACCAGTCCGTTCTGAAGGAGATCAGCCCTGGGATTTCTTTGGAAGGAATGATGCTAAAGCTGAAACTCCAGTACTTTGGCCACCTCATGCGAAGAGTTGACTCATTGGAAAAGACTCTGATGCTGGGAGTGATTGGGGGCAGGAGGAGAAGGGGACGACCGAGGATGAGATGGCTGGATGGCATCACGGACTCGATGGACGTGAGTCTGAGTGATCTCCGAGAGATGGTGATGAACAGGGAGGCCTGGCGTGCTGCGATTCATGGGGTCGCAAAGAGTCGGACACGACTGAGCGACTGAACTGAACTGAACTGAACTCCATGACTTTGGTGGTCACTTTTAGGTAACGAAAAGTTTCCAATTATTTTCAGGCAATAACATCATCTCAGTTTAGTAACTGATTCATCCAATCCAGTGAAACAGCCAAAAAATGTCAAACCTTCAAGGTTAAGTTTCATCTCCTTATGTATGGACCTTCTCAGAAAGGGAAAGCGGAAATGATCATTCTCCTCCCCTCTTCAGACAAACTGATAATCATGTTTCTGAAGGCATGTGGTTTGAAGGAATACAGAGACAGGAAAGCTCTTTCTTGGCTACCATTTATTTTCTCATTGAACATCTCCTGTGGACCCTTCTAGAGGCAAATCACAGGTAATCTCTCACCGGCATTCTTTTCTAAGAATGAATGTGGTTTTTCTGTGTGGTCACTTACAGCTTTTCCCTCACCTCTAGAATCTGGCCTGTATCTCCACTCACCCTTTTCTCGGTTGCCACATCCCTCAGGCAGTGCAGGATAAACTATATTTATCCTTGTACATAAATGCAATTCCACACACATAGCACTTCTACCTTTTGGGATGACAATTCAAGACCAACATAGAACAAAATAACTCTCCTAATGTATCCTCCTCTAATCTCTAATCTATAACCCATTTATAATTTTATTTGGAAGAGCAGTTTAAGCCTCATGGAATGAGATTTTGTCTATCTCTTTTGCAAGTCCTGTATGGTGACCTCACATTTCTTATTGAAATGTAGCATCTATCATCGTGGAAACTTAGCCAGAACTAAGGCTAAAATAATTACATTTAAATAACTTATTATCTTGCCTAATTAAACAGATTTCTCAGTTAAATTTTCGTTCCTGCTGATTATGCTGTAATGTTACTTTCGTATGTTTTGAAAGGGTTTCACCTTCTGATTAGACTGTTCTGTATTTTAAATTCTAACTCTTTTGTTCATAAAGTTGCAAATGACCATCAGAGCAACTAATTTAATCTCTGTTAGATCAGTGGTTGTCTGTAATCGTTTTTCATAGGTACCATTCTTCTTAGTAGCTAGCAATCAACAGGGCTTTTGATATTATGACAAATTATCTGGTATCTCATTTATCTAGAAATAATATAGAAAGTGGGGTAGATTATAAAATATAGCAAGGCATTTTTAGTCTACAGATTTTCAAATTATTTTTGTTTCCAAAAGGGAAAGGGAAAGGAATGCAGCTCAGAAAACTCTTAAGTGTCTGAGTAGTAGAGTTACGGACCCACTATGGTTGGATATTATGTTTGAGCTCCTGGACAGTAGGGGGTATGAGGATGTTAGCAGGCCAAAGAAAGCATGCTCCCAGGGATGGACCACCTTCAGGGATGGTACTTATCTACAGAAGCCCATCACTTTTTGTAACACTTTATCCTCATTTCATTCCCATGACCACTACCAAGTGACTGGGAATATGGAAAACTTAACATCCTTTTCCTCTTAAATCCTTTGAAATATAGGCTGCCTCAAAATGTTCAGTGTTCCTCCCTAATTACAAGTCCTTTGGAAAATTTAAACAGAGGCTTTTTTAAGACATGAAACTGGAGCCAGTTATACAGAGTGAAGTAAGTAAGAAAGAAAAACACCAATACAGTATACTAACGCATATATATGGAATTTAGAAAGATGGTAACTATGACCCTATATGCGAGACAGCAAAAGAGACATAGATGTATAGAGCAGTCTTTTGGACTCTGTGGGAGAGGGCAAGGGTGATTTGAGATAATAGCATTGAAACGTATATTATCATATGTGAAACAGATCGCCAGTCCAGGTTCGATGCATGAGACAGGGTGTCCAGGGTTGGTGCACTGGGATGACCCAGAGGGATGGGGTCGGGTGGGAGGTGGGAGATGGGTTCAGGATGGGGAGCACATGTACACCCATGGCTGATTCATGTCAATGTATGGCAAAAACCACTACAGTATTGTAAAGTAATTAGCCTGCAATTAAATAAATTTTTAAAAATAATAAAGACATTTTTAAGATAAAAGTCATTTATCTTAAACTTTCTTCTAATGCTCATTAAGATCATTTTGATTACTTTTAGACTTTAGCCCACAGGAAAATGTTTTGCTTTGTTTTCCAGGGTGGTTAGCTGTGAATTAGTGGTTCTAAATTTTGCTGCACATTATTATCACCTGGGGACCTATAAAAAATCCCAAATCTCAGAGTACATTCCAGACCAATTAAAGCACAACTCCTGGGAGTGAGGCCCAGGCCTCAGGTTTTTTTAAACTCTTCAGGTGGGTCCAATACAGAGCCAAGTTTGAGAACCACTACTGGAGCGTGAATAACTGTTGGCCTTGTGCAAATACAGGGAGGACGTAGGGTTCTTCCTTAGCTCTTACAGATAGCACTCAACACAACAAGTGGATGCTGTTTTCAAAAATCCAAAAAAGGAAAACCAAATGTATAAAATAAAGGGTGTATGACTTATTAAAATGTCTTTTTTTAAAGAAAGTGTTCAGCAATGACTCCTTTAGAGAGTAAATTCTCTCCATAAATGCAAATATTCACTAGATGTAAGAAAGTAACTAATAATCTAAGAAAATGTGTGTTCTACTATAACCTCAACCAAATATGTCTCAAATCTGAATTTATCTCCCCCAAATTGAATTGCTCTCCTGACATCAGTAATTCTGTCAATAATGAAATATTCACTGTTCCCTAGTCTTGACCTCTAAAAGACAGTTGTCTTTATTTTATTTTATTTATCATTCTATGTAATAAAAGCCTGTATGCATCTCTTCAAAGTGATTCTACTTTCAGTGATTCTACTGTTTTTATATTACCTTCCTTATAAGGCCCACTTTTATTCCAGGATTATTATTAAAGCCTCCTAAAGTATCTTCCCACTTTTAATGTTCAGTAAAAATTCTACCATGTCCTGCACTTCTCAAAAATCTTCAGTGGTTTCCAATTGCATTTAGAATAAATTTATGCTCTTTATTTTTTGTTTTGTTTTGTTTTTCTTTTTTTAATATAAATTCGTTTATTTCAATTGGAGGCTAATTAATTACATTACAATATTGTATTGGTTTTGCCATACATTGACATGAATCCACCACAGGTGTACACGTGTTCCCCATCCTGAACCCCCCTCCCACCTTCCTCCCCATCCCATCCCTCTGGGTCATTCCAGTGCACCAGCCCCAAGCATCCTGTACCATGCATCGAACCTGGACTGGAGATTCATTTCACATATGATAATATACATGTTTCAATGCCATTCTCCCAAATCATCCCACCCTCGCCCTCTCCCATAGAGTCCAAAAGATTGTTTAGCCTGGCCTACTAATCCTCCACAGTTTGACTTTACATTCATATCTTTCACTTCTCCCTTCCAGAAAATGCTAGATATATTCCATCATTCTATGACTTTTTGTAATTTTTTCTCTGAAGAATATCCTCCTTTCAGTTTTCTTCCCATTCTTATTTTATTCTCATTTAAGTCTCAAATCAAATCCACTGTCCTCCAAAAAGTCTTCCAGGCCAGGCCACCTGTACCTGTAGAAATCTCTTAATCTCTCTGTGTCTCTCATTAATTACTTATTGTTATATGCGCTTTTCAGTGCTGTCTTTCTATTATCGAGTTTTCCATGTATGTTAAGTCCCATCTCCTCATCCATGGTGTAAGCTTCTTGAGGGTAGACACCTTCAGTGTTTTCTCCATATAACTTAACACTGTGCTATCCACAAAACAGATGTTCAGTAAGTATTTTACTGAATACATTTCATAAGGAAGAAATACCACTAATCTCTGTCATGTTTCCTGAGTAGAGAATTTCTGTTGTTTAATCTTGTCAGGTAGGGATCTAAGTAAATTCTTTTCATGATAGACTTGGGATGAGAAAAGAGAGATAATGTCTCTCCAGCTTTTATCCACCCTTAAATGTTTCAGTGACTAACGCTTAAATAAATTATAGGACTGACTAGAGATTAGAAGTAAAGAAAATGATAAATTCCTAATAATTTATTTTTAATTAAATTAATAGAAAAGAATACCATGTCCCTAGGTAGAAGAATTAAACATTTCCAAGCTTTATTCCAAAATAAACAGTAGATTTAATGAAATTCTATCTATGCAAATAAGAGCTTGTAAAAATTATCCCAAAATTCACTTGAAAGATGAATATAAGGATAGTAGAGAAAACAAAGATAGCAATTTTCATTTTAAAAAAATTAAAATGATTAAGTAGTAATACTATTAAATATTTTTTAAAAATAAGGTTGCAGTAATCATAACAATAGTTTTGGCCCAAAAACAGACATATAGAACAATGCAACAGAACAGATAACCCAACTGTACAAGAACTTACCAAATGATGAAGGAAATATCACAAATCAATAAGGTTGAGGCTTATCTAATAAATGATGTATAGATAATTGACCAAGAATTTTAAAAACAATTTATTTAATCCTTCATTTTATTCACAGAAATCAATTTCCAAAATACTTAGTTAAATATAACAAACCTCTGAGGGAAAAAAGAGCTTTCTGAGCAAGACAAATGTCCAAAAATCAAAATACAGAAATATTTTTGCTATAATCAAATAAAAACCTGAATTATAAAATAATTGTAAGATAAGAATACATTTAATTAACATAACTAACAAGAGTCAGGGTTTTATACAAATTACAAAAACCAAACCCACAGAAGATACCCTACAGATAAAAGGCAATTCATAGAAGAGTAAATTTTAAGAACATGTAAAAATATTCAATCTCATCAGTTAAAGAGGTTTTGATCAAATTATAGTAAAGCCAATGTTTACAAGGATAAGGTGCAATAGGTGTTCTCATATTTTGCCATGGGGAGCTTAAGTTTTCAAAACTCATTTAGAAGCAATTTGATATTAAGTCTTAATATTTTACCCAGGATTTGCATTTTGGGGCTCATATTCTAAAAACAATTCTAAATGTTAGGAGGGGAAATTGCACACAAGTAATTCTTCCCAGCATTATCTGCAATAGAAAAAAAAAAGAAACAATTAAAATTTCCATAGAATATTAATAATGATATTTTTATCATCCAATGTTACACAGTCAGTAAAAATAGTATTTAAAAAGACTATGCCATACAATGGAATAATATTAAGCCATCAATATGAAGTACTGCTTCATAACGCAATATGGATGAACCTTAAAAATGCTATCCTAAGCAAAAGAAGCCAGACACAAAATGATTCCACTTACATGAAATATCCAGATTAGGCAAATTCATTGAGAGAGAAAATAGATCAGTGGTTTCCAGGGACTGAAAAAAGAAATAGGGAATTATTGTTAATAAGTAGATGAGATTTGTATGAAGGGATGAAACTTCCAGAATTAGATAGTGATAATGATAATGTATTGCCTTGCAAATATGAAATCATTGAGTTGAACCCTTTAAAAGAGAAATTTTTATAGTATGTGAACTATATGGACATGGGTTTGGGTGGACTCCGGGAGTTGGTGATGGACAGGGAGGCCTGGTGTGCTGCGGTTCATGGGGTCGCAAAGAGTCGGACACAACTGAGCGACTGAACTGAACTGAACTGAAGTTATTTTTAAAGACTATACCAGTACGGAAAATGTTCATGACATAACGGTGAGAAACACATAGCAAACAAAAAATTATATAGGCAAAATACAACAATTCCTTAAGTGTAAAATAAAAATTTTTAAACAACTGAATATAGGAGGAAACAGCTATAGGGAAGAAGAGAATGGACTGGTAAAGTAAACAGAATGAGGTGAAATAACTTTGTTATTTGTAACGCAAAGCTGTGTTTTGGTAGGCATTCTTGGAGACACCTTGTAAGAGGTCTGACAGCATCTTCCTAAAACAAATGATAATCTGTGCTTAGCAATTACTTCCCTGGTCATCATATACAAGTACTCAGATGACAAGCTGACTGAAAACATTTCAATTAATAGTGTAGCTGTTTTAATTTAGTCACCTATTCTATATCTGAACTGTAAGAGTGTGATTGCCTTTCATTGCATATTTTTTAAAAATTTGTTACTGTGCTTGAGTAGCCAAGGTCTCAGATGTCTGGATAGTCTGAATATGTGTCAGAAATTATATTTACTGACAAGTCCCTCAAAAAAAGAATACCTCCCTGGTAGGCAATGGCACCCCACTCCAGTACTCTTGCCTGGAAAATCACGTGGACGGAGGAGCCTGGTGGGCTGCAGTCCATGGGGTCACTGAGGATCGGACGTGACTGAGCGACTTCACTTTCACTTTTCACTTTCATGCATTAGAGAAGGAAATGGCAACCCACTCCAGTGTTCTTGCCTGGAGAATCCCAGGGATGGGGGAGCCTGGTGGGCTGCTGTCTATGGGGTTGCACAGAGTTGGACACGACTGAAGCGACTTAGCAGCAGCAGCCACCACAAAAGTGAGACTAAGATAGCGGAGCTCACATCACATTATACCTGAACGAACACTCAATTGTTTCTCAAATCATTCGCAGAAGTCACACTCCCAAGCCAACTAGGAAATCTCACTTTCCTGTACAGACTCACAGTTTACAAAGAGACTCAGCCCTCTTCTTCCACATCAGCATTAGCTAAATTCTCCCTCTAGTTCAGTTCACTTCAGTGGCTCAGTTGTGTCAGACTCTTCGTTACCCCATGGACTGCAGCACGCCAGGCTTCCCTGTCCATCACCAGCTCCTGGAGCTTGCTCAAACTCAGGTCCATCGATTTGGTGATGCAATCCAACCATCTCATGCTCTGTCATCCCCTTCTCCTTCTGCCTTCAAATCTTTCCCAGCATTAGGGTCTTTTCCAATGAGTTGGTTCTTCACATCAGGTGGCCAAAGTATTGGAGCTTCAGCTTCAGCATCAGTCCTTCCAATAAATATTCAGGACTGATTTCCTCTAGGATGGACTGGTTGGATCTCCTTGCAGTCCAAGGGACTCTCAAGAGTCTTCTCCAGCACCACAGTTCAAAATCATCAATTCTTCAGCACTCAGTTTTTTTTATGGTCCAACTCTCACATCCATACATGACTACTGGATAAACCGTACCTTTGACTAGACAGACCTTTGTTGGCAAAGTAATGTCTCTGCTTTTTAATATGCTGTCTAGGTTTTTCATAGCTTTTCTTTCAAGGACCAAGTGTCTTTTAATTTCATGGCTGCAGTCACCATCTGCAGTGATTTTGGAGCCCAAGAAGATAAAGTCTGTCACTGTTTCCATTGGTTTCCCCATCTATTTGCCATGAGGTAATTGGGAAGGATTGGGGGCAGGAGGAGAAGGGGACAACAGAGGATGAGATGGCTGGATGGCATCACCGACTCGATGGACATGAGTTTGAGTGAACTCTGGGAGTTGGTGTTGGACAGGGAGGCCTGGCGTGCTGCAATTCATGGGGTCGCAAAGAGTTGGACACAACTGAGTGACTGAACTGAACTGAACTGATGGTACTGGATACCTTGATCTTTGTTTTTTTAGTGTTGAGTTTTAAGCCAGGTGTTTCACTTTCCTCTTTCACTTTCATCAAGAGGCTCTTTAGTTCCTCTTCACTTTCTGCCATAAGGGTAGCGTCATATGCATATCTGAGGTTATTGATATTTCTCCCAGCAATCTTCATTCCAGCTTGTGCTTCATCCAGCCTGGCATTTTGCATGATATACTCTGCATATAAGTTAAATAAACAAGGTGACAATATACAGCCTTGACGTACTCCTTTCCCAATTTTGAGCCAGTTTATTGTTCTATGTCCAGTTCTAACTGTTGCCTCTTGACCTGCATACAGATTTCCTAGGAGGCAGGTCAGGTGGTCTGGTATTCCCATCTCTTGAAGAATTTTCCAGTTTGTTGTGATCCACATAGTCAAAGGCTTTAGCATAGTCAATGAAGCAGAAGTAGATATTTTCCGGAATTCTATTGCTTTTTCTATGATGCCAACGGATGTTGGCAATTTGATCTCTGGTTCCTCTGCCTTTTCTACATCCAGCTTGAACATCTGGAAGTTCTCGATTCATGCACTGTTGAAACCTAGCTTGGAGAATTTTGAGCATTACTTTGCAAGCATGTGAAATCTCACTTTCTTTTAGAGACTCACAGTTTCCAAAGAGATCCAACCCTCTTCTTCCACATTAGTATTTGCTAAATTCTCCCTCTGTGGAAAGAAACAAAACCCATTTCTCCCCTTTTTAACTAGTACTTCATCTTCCTTCTCCACTGGTTCTCAGAAAGAATAGCTGAAGCCATAAAGCCTACTTGTTTTATCCATGCCTTGTGAGCTGGTGATCCTGTGTAAAGACATACTCATTAAAGCAGAGAGAAAGAACCCTCTGTTGATATCTGCCTCTATTACTAGAAAATTAGTTTCTTATCAGAGTAACCTACCTAACTTGCCTAATTCCTAGAGGTATTAATACAATCTAAAATTAAAAGCCAAATATTTGAGGCTTATGCCTTGATTTTAGTCAAAAAGCATCTGCATTTTAAAAATCATTTCCCTTAAGAAAATTCTTAGAACTGTTCCAGATGTGTTATCATTTGTAGCTGCCAGTAAAATATGTGAGTGGATATTTCTAGGAATCACAGAGAAAAATGTTCCTACAGTGATGTGAAGAATTTGACAAGTAGTGTACAGCATGTGACACATTATTTTTATTTTCAGAGTTTGTTGAGAAATTATTAAACACCCAATTAGGCATTGCTAATCCCCAAACACTTCCTGGCAATAAGTTTATAGATTTAACTCACTTGAGTGGTTTTAAGGATCCAAAATATATTCTAAGGAATGAGAGTTTGACTTCTAAATACAAAGTAGAAACCTCTCTAGGAATATTTTTTTTCCATGTACTATTCCTCGTGTGTTTCACCTACTACTTGATAGTAAGTAAATTGTTCATTGTTTAAACCATTAGGATAATATTCTTCATCAGAGGCCTACTCTACCTGGATTGAAATCCAAAGTCTCTTCCTGTCTGCTATGTGCCTGAGTAATGCACTTAACCTCAAGTTCCCAAGTTTCCTGATCCATAAAATGGGATCAGGGAATACACACACATACAGGGTATGCATACATGCATGAATAATTTCTTTGGAGGGAATAGTTTTTTTTTTCTGTTGGAGGTTTATTCCCTTCTCTAAACCACTTAATACAACTATGACAAAGAAAAGCACTAGTCTAAAATGTTAGTTATAGGTTGGGGTGAGGGAGAGCCTAGAGGGAAAAAAAAATGTGTGTGTGTACATTATATATATATGTATATGTATATATGTATATATGGGCTTCCCAGGTGGCTCAGTGGTAAAGAATCTGCCTGCCAATGCAGGAGACACAGGAGGCACTGATTCGATCTCTGGGTCGGGAGATCCCCTGAAGGAAGAAATTGCAACCCACTACAGGATTCTTGCTGGGAAAATTCCATGAACAGGGGTGTCTGGCAGGCTATGGTCCATAGGGTTGCAAGGAGTTGGACTTAACTGAGCAACTGCGTGCACACACACACACACACACACATACAATACTAAATAAGAACCATCTGTTAATGCAGAAGGCCAGAGTACAGAGCAAATGGGTGGGGAGGTCTCATAGATGAGGAGGATAGAAATTCCACCCAGGGTGGAGAGCCATACAAATGGGACCCAGAGTACATCACTCTACTTGCCAGACACATATAAAGGAGAATCTTTAAAAACTTGAGCAAATCATTCTCAAAGGAGAGCAGGTTCATGAACACACAATCTCAAGCCCTTAGGGCTTGTCTGTTTCCTCTTTCGTATCACAAAATCATCTAAGAGCCAGTAAGGAGTTCCATAAGCTTCCTCTTCCTTTTCTCTCTTCTCAGCTTTAAGTTTCCTCTAAGTGTATAAAAAAATACAATGAACCACCTTTTATGGAAGCTCTTTGTCCTGAGCACTCTTGTTCATTGTACTGCCTTTCAAGGTGAAAACAAAAGGAACCTTAGCTAAAGTTGTTTTAAAATTAGAAATCAATTTAGTTGCCATGAGTATTGAAAGCAATGATTTATTTCAAGTGCTTAACAGGGTGTGGTTAAACAGGCAAGGATGCTAGCTGTATTATTTTTTAACCGTGTTCAGGACATAAACTGGCATTCTCATCCCCTGAAGAAATTAAGTCTCTATCAAGCAGAAGTCACTTGCTCTCTTTCATTAGAAATATAAGAAATGTTTTTCTTTTCCCATTTTAAACCCTAGGAATATTAACTCTTACATAACTGGGTTATGGAAGTCTAGAGTCTCAGATGCAAGGATTCTTTCTAGAAAAGATTTGAATTGTCAGTTATCTGTATTGTAAGGTTTGTTAATATATAATTACATATTGTGCTGGATGTGTGCACACCCATTCAGTCATGTCCAGCTCTATTCACGGCCCCACAGACTGTAACTCGCCAGGCTCCTCTGTCCATGGAATTTTCCAGGCAAGAATACTGGCATGGGGTGCTGTTTTCTCCCCCAGGGGATCTTTCCAACCCAGGGATCAAACCCAGGTCTCTCTCATCTCCTGCATTACCAAGCAGATTCTTTACCACTAGCGTCACCTGGGAAGCCCCAATTATCTGTTATAAAGCATATAATTCTTTTACCTAGACACCTTGGATGGAATCTACCATTCTATTATGAATTACAAATGTGTAAATCTGTGTACCAGCTTTACGGTTTAAGACAATTTAAAAATACAAAGGGAAGTTCTTTTTTCTTTCTGAAACAAAAATATAAAACACTTAAGTTACTCCTATAACATTTATGATTTAAATCTACAATAGAATTATTTTTTCATTCTTTCCATGTAAATAAATTGCTCTATGGGCTTTCCAGGTGGTGCTAGTGATAAAGAACCCACCTGCCAGTGCTGGAGACATAAGAGATGTGAGTTCAATCTCTAGGTCAGGAAGATCTCCTAGAGGAGGGCATGGCAACCCACTCCAGTATTCTTTCCTGGAGAATCCCATGAGCCTAGGAGCCTGGCGGGCTACAGTCCATAGGGTCACAGGAGTCGGACACAACTGAAGCGACTTAGCACGCATTCACACTATTGAGTACTATTTTTTTCTCAGTCATTTCCTTTTTTAAAATATGTATCTATTTATATGGCTGTGTTGGGTCTTGCATGTGGTACACAAGACTTTTTTGTGTCCTGTGGAATCTTTAGATGTGGTGCCTGTGGAATCTTTAGATGTGGCGCCCAAGTTCCCCTGGACAAGAGGCACCACATCTAAAGATTCCCCACAGCTTGTGGGATCTTAGTTCCCCAACCAGGGATCGAACCCACTTCCCCTGCATTGCAAGACAGATTCTTAACCACTGGACCACCAGGGAAGTTTCTCTCTTAGTTATTTTCTATTCAGCTATGAAATGTATTTTATAAGTGGAGCAAGATGGTGTAATGTGTTATAAACACACCATATTTTTTCAGTTCATAATTAGATTATAATATAAAAGTCCCTGATATTAAAACACAGAATAATTTAGTGAGAAAAGTCTGAGATTTCTAGCCTGGATTTCAATCTGAAGTGAATTGTTTAATTTCTGAGGGGCCTAAAGCAATTTTCTTAATCTTGTTTTGCCTCTAATTTCTCATTTGTAAAATGAAACTAATAGCACCTACAGTTTAGGGATTACAAGTAACAAACATAAAAGACCTAATTCAGTGTCTGTAATACAGTATTTGTTTAGCAAATTGTAGTTATTTTGATTATCGAGAGAGAAAGACATTATGAGGAGTGACGGAATTAAGATGTAAAATGATCTCCATTATCTGAAATAACAGTACAGGTTCAATCAAATTAAATGTAATGGTGCTTTTAGTATTCTCCAAATGCATTTGTGTGCTTTAAGATCTGGGGAAATGAAAACTAAAGGTTTAGGACCTCACATCCTTTAATATTTTAAATTAAACTCTATTAAATCTAGGTCATCCACATCCTGTTTTCCTGGATCCATGCAGAATTGAAACCAACTAGCAAGACTTTTTAAAATAATCCAACTAATCAATTGTGGTGGACTGTTGATATGTTTTTGAGGGCTGAAGGATGATTTTGCAGTACTTATTTCTCCTTTCTAACAATGCCCAAATTTTTTTTTAAGGAATTCACACTTCCCCCATTGTATATGTGGAGAAGGCAATGGCACCCCACTCCAGTACTCTTGCCTGGAAACTCCCATGGACAGAGGAGCCCGGTAGGCTGCAATCCATGGGGTCGCTGAGTCAGACACGACTGAGCGACTTCACTTTCACTTTTCACTTTTATGCACTGGAGAAGGAAATGGCAACCCACTCCAGTGTTCTTGCCTGGAGAATCCCAGGGATGGTGGAGCCCAGTGGGCTGCCATCTGTGGGTCGCACAGAGTCGGACACGACTGAAGCGACTTAGCAGCAGCAGCAGCAGCAGCAGCAGCCATTGTATATGGCCTTGGGGGACTGTAACTAGGCGCCCAAGTTCCCCTGGACAAGAGACAGACTCACGTACCAAGATGGACCATTCAGAGACTTTCTCCCTGAAATATGATCCCTGAGTGGGGTAAAATAGAAACTGAAAATGGTTCACATTTGATTTATCCCCAAGTTGCAGAATCCCAACTACACCTTTCCTGTAATAAGCCAGTATTGTGCTTCCAGCTGCAGAGCAGCCTTGGGTGAACCTGTTTCCAGCTCTGCTTCTCAACTACCTATAAGTTATGTGAGCCTTTCAGTAGATTCCTTCTTGTTCAGGTTAGTCAGAATCATCCATTTCTGTTTACAACCAAAAAGCCCTCGCTGATACATCAATCCAATTTTAATGAATGTTTTCCCAGAGCAGGCACTAAGTTAGGACATTGTATAGGCTACAGAGATTCATAAAGCATGGTGATTATTGCAAATGCACTGGGGAAACCAAACTTAGATCCATAAAAAGAAATTACTATGGAAAGCAATGGATAATAAGTATCAAATAAGTAGAAAAATAATACCCCATAGTGTTTAGAGAAGGAATATACTTCTGAATACATACTTCTGAATATATTTTATTGTGGTAAAAATGCGGAATTTGGAGCCCACCATGGGCTTCTAAGTCCCACCTCTGCCAGTTTTTATCTGAGTCCCACCTCTGCCAGTTTTTATCTGTGATAGGCGCATTTCTCAGAGTCTGATCCTTCTCCTGCTGCAGCAAATAAGAAAGTAGATTTTAACACATTTTGTAGTTGCTAGTGACTATTATGTGGAGAAGGCAATGGCACCCCACTCCAGTACTCCTGCCTGGAAAATCCCATGGGCAGAGGAGCCTGGTAGGCTGCAGTCCATGGGGTCGCTAAGAGTCGGATACGACTGAGCGACTTCACTTTCACTTTTCACTTTCATGCATTGGAGAAGGAAATGGCAACCCACTCCAGTGTTCTTGCCTGGAGAATCCCAGGGAAGGCGGAGCCTGGTGGGCTGCTGTCTATGGGGTCGCACAGAGTCAGACACGACTGAAGTGACTTAGCAGCAGTGACTATTATGAGCTAAGCACAGTCAGCAGTTTCATAAGGCGAGCCAGTCTATAGAAAAACTAACATTCATTGCATGCCTAATACACATTAAGCACTGTAGTAGATAAAAAATTTGAGTCTGATGCCAATCCTATGAGGTATGTATAATTATTACTATTTTGCAAATGAGAAAACTTAGACCTATTGACATCTGGTAATTTGCCAGAGGTTGTAAAACTGGTAATTGACATATCATGAATTTGACCTACATCTAACTCCCAGTTCTTTGCCATTTCCAAAAGATGCTACTTTCCTGACAGTACTTTTAGAAAATATAGGATTGTAGGCAAGAGGAATATTGTGATCAAAGTTACGTGTTTGGGCCTGTCTGCTTTCATTTCCTTTAAGTGTTAATAGCATCCTCCTGATAACCTCATCATACTCTTTACTCTCAGACACAGGCAGAAATGTGCCAGGTTTGTAAGTCACATGAAGTGCAGGCTTTGTGAAAAGTTCACCATTTCATCTGGGATCTAGATCTCCAGTGATTATACCAGTGAGGGCACAAAGTGGATGCATCTTCTCAGAGAATGCTGTATTTTGCCCTGGCATATAGATGAAAAGTGGGCTCAGCAATGCCATGATAATCGCATGCTGCCAAGAATATGCTACTTTTCTTTTCCCCTTTCTTCCAATTCAAATACAGTACAAGTCTTCTATCTAGCATGTTTTGGAAATACAAGGTTCCTATTGGCAAATGTCAGGTCATTGACTAAAGTAAATTGTTACTATCCAGAGATCTTTCAGGTCAGGCACCACAAGAAATACCAAGTAAAAGGAACTAAGGGAGAGTTGAGGTGTCTGGATCCTGATAGCTGTATTTCCATGGGAAATCTTATGAAGCCAAGATCTGGGATTTTTTCAAAAAAATTTGATGAAGTCCACATCTCATCAAGGCTAGAACACCTCGAACAGCCAAAAATAGAAGTACTAATCCCATTAACTGTCTTATTCTGCTTATTATTCACAGGTTCCTAAAATCAATTGTTAAATGGCACAAACTTTTCAATTATTTGTGTCATAATGATCATACACAATTGATCAGTCATTGATTAAATTTTATGAATAGGGTTAAGAAGTTTAATGGGCCAAATAAGTCAGGATTATATTACGATATAACTTTACATAAATGTTCAGTTGTGTCCGACTCTTTGTTATTCTATGGACTGTAGCCCACCAGGCTTCTCTGTCCAGGGCATTCTCCAGGCAAGAATACTGGACTGGGTTGCCATACCCTCCTCCAGGGGATCTTCCCAAGCTGGGGATCTAACTTGCATCTGCCTGCATTTCCTGCATTGCAAGCAGATTCTTTACTCACTGAGCCATCTGGGAAGCCCACATAAATGTTATTCATTCATAAAAATACCCACTAGCTGTGCAAAGTAGCATAGTAGGCATGGTCTTAAGTTAGTAACGATCAGAGTTACACTGTGAGAAGAATTAGACCTCTGGAGAAAGAGATCAGTTCAGTTCAGTCACTCAGTTGTGTCTGTCTCTTTGTGACCCCAAAGACTGCAGCACATCAGGCTTCCCTGTCCATCACCAACTCCCAGAGCTTGCTCAAACTCATGTCCATCGAGTCAGTGATGCCATCTGCATATCTGAGTCATTCTGTCCAAATGCTGTGTTGCTGCTATCAAAAAGCAATAGATTAATGGTTAAGTGAAATATTCATCTGTCCATGTATTACTTTCTTACGAAAGGATAACAAAGCCTAATATTTTTATTGATTATTTTAATCATATGGTCATTAATATCTGCTTTAAGAATTTATCTTCATGGACATGAAAGATTATGGATTTAGACTTTTTTGACTTGGCCTAGAAAATATCACTTACAACCAAAGTATTACGAAACAAATAAGCAATATAAATTCATGTCATGTGCTTGCTTGTTTCCTGATATAGACGTCTTTCTGAGTTAAACCCATCAAGTTATACACTGCTTTATCATGCTCCTCAGAGTCACCATATACTCTTTAAAGCATAACTGATCTATATAAAAACAGTCTATAGAAAATATTTTTCATTTACATTTAATATCCTAGCCTTCGTTTGCCTACATATGGTTTTATAAGCTTAATAGCCTTCATCTTTCCCTCTACATTTTTGACCACTGTATTTGTTACATATTACTACTTAACAAGTTACCCCCAAAATGTTCAGCTTAAATCAATAAACATTTAGTAACCAGTCCATTCTGAAGGAGATCAGCCCTGGGATTTCTTTGGAGGGAATGATGCTAAAGCTGAAACTCCAGTATTTTGGCCACCTCATGCAAAGAGTTGACTCATTGGAAAAGACTCTGATGCTGGGAGAGATTGGGGGCAGGAGGAGAAGGGGACGGCAGAGGATGAGATGGCTGGATGGCATCACCGACTCGATGGACGTGAGTCTGAGTGAACTCCGGGAGTTGGTGATGGACAGGGAGGCCTGGCGTGCTGCGATTCATGGGGTCACAAAGAGTCGGACACGACTGAGCGACTGAACTGAACTGAGCCGAACCCGCAGTTTCTATGAGTCAAGAATTTTGACTCACCTTAGCTGGGCCCTGGGACTCACAGTGTTAGCCAGGATGTTGGCTGAACTGCTATCATCTAAAGACTCAACTGGGAAAGGATCTCCTTCCAAGCTCACTCATGCTATTGACCAGAGGCCTCCCTCAACTCTATGTCCATCAAAAGGGCATCTCCATAGGGAAGCTCATAACATCTGACTTCCATCAGAGCCAGCAAGTAAGGGAGCAAGACAGGGTGAGAAAGATGGAAGTCAGAGTCTTTTGCCATCTAATCTTGAAGGTGATGGGCCATCACTGTCTCTCTGTTGTGTTAGAAACAAGTCACTAGGTCCACTCCACACTCAAAGAACTTGATTCCCAGGAAGCAGAATTCTTAAGAGTCAAGTCAGAAACTGCCTCCTACATTCGCCAGCATAAATGGATAAGATCCACAAAGTGCATCTTTGCACTTTGAATATCCCTAATTACAATCAAAGTCACTTATAAAATATTTAAATACAAAGAATAAAGGGGAGCTTCCACCTAATCTGGATTCGCCAGTGTATCTACCTCTTTGATTGTTATTGTTCAGTCGCCTAGTCATGTCCAACTCTGCTACCCCATGGACTACAGCAGGCCAGGCCTCCCTGTCCCTCACCATCTCCTGAAGCTTGCCCAAGCTCATATCCATTGTATTGGTGATGCCTCCAGAAATCTCATTCTCTAATGCCCTCTTCTTCTTCTCTGATTATTTCTTATTAACTACTGCAACACCATGAAATTAAGATACTTACTCCTTGGAAGGAAAGTTACGACCAACCTAGATAGCATATTCAAAAGCAGAGACATTACTTTGCCAACAAAGGTCTGTCTAGTCAAGGTTATGGTTTTTCCAGTAGTCATGTATGGATGTGAGAGTTGGACTGTGAAGAAAGCTGAGTGCCAAAGAATTAATGCTTTTGAACTGTGGTGTTGGAGAAGATTCTTGAGAGTCCCTTGGACTGCAAGGAGGTCCAACCAGTCCATCCTGAAGATCAGTCCTGGGTGTACATTGGAAGGACTGATGCTGAGGCTGAAACTCCCAATACTTTGGCCACCTCATGCAAAGAGTTGACTCACTGGAAAAGACCCTGATGCTCAGGGGTATTGAGGGCAGGAGGAGAAGGGCACGACAGAGAATAAGATGGCTGGATGGCATCACTGACTCAATAAACTCCGGGAGTTGGTGATGGACAGGGAGGACTGGCGTGCTGTGATTCATGGGGTCGCAAAGAGTCAGATGCGACTGAGAGACTGAACTGAACTGTCTGTTTAAGTATGACTCACAAAGCCTTAGATTTTTCCATTATTGTTTGTACTTTTTTCTATTCTTCCATCTAGTCAATTTTAATTTTTCAATTTTAATGACAGTGAAAGTGGTTTAATGGAATGGTATAGGAGAAGCAAAATATTTTGAGTAGTAAAATGTTTATTCATATTTAATTAAGAGTACTTTCCTGCTGCACAGGGATGAACTGAAGATTATATGGCAAAAAGAGAATCAGAAACTATTATAGGACTCAGACTTTTTAATTCTCCCGAGTAGTTCTGAAATTGACTACAGATGTCACATATATCTTCTGGAACACTTTCACCATGTCATCTATGAACCATACCACTCCAAAGGGAAAACAAATGTGTATATGATTTGAGAGACACATAATAATATTTATTATACATGTATACACACATCCCTTCATACTTGGCCCATTTATTTATGTATGCAATTCATGAAGTTCTAAAGCTTCACTTCCCACTCTATTAAATGAAGAAACACTGTCCCTTGTATATATAAAGTGGTGTATTAGAGTACACTAGAGTATGACAAGCAAACCAAAATCTAATGGCCTAACACAAAACCAGTTTATTTATTCATCACCCTGGTTGGTTTCTGTCATCTCACATTAGGACAATGAGTCCTGACACTAGAATATTGTCACTGTCAGACAGTTGCTTTCTTGCACAGTGCTTTTGCAACAAAGAAACCAATAGCTAAGGCTTCATCTAACTTCCAGAACAGGTTGACTGTTTTGTGCCAGTCTGCTAATAAATACCTGTTAGTATTGCAGTATAGGATCTGATTGTAACATATTACCTAGTAGAAGGGCTGGGGTGGCAAGCAGAACTATACACCTCCTCTACCTTCGAATATCAGATATTATCTATCTATATTATCTATCTATACCAGGGGCTTCCCTGGTGGCTCAGAGGTTAAAGCATCTGCCTCCAATGCGGGAGACCCGGGTTCGATCCCTGGGTCGGGAAGATCCCCTGGAGAAGGAAATGGCAATCCACTCCAGTATTCTTGCCTGGAGAATCCCATGGATGGATCGCAAAGAGTCGGACACGACTGAGCGACTTCACCTCACCTCACCTCATACCAAAAAATAAAACTGAGAATTATAAATGCCCAAAAAGTGTGTGTCAGTTTTCCAGGCAATAACATACTCTTCATATTTATTTTCAGACAGAGCATCTTCTTCAGCCATCTTAATTGACATGAAAGTTCAGTGAAAAGGAATGTGCCCTCTACTTACCTGTCATCATTGAATTGATCTGGATAAGAAAGGAATAAATGAGAGACTTCTGGAAAAGTATGTGCTCTATTAATTATGTAATTAAATATACCGGTCCCCTAATGATAACTTTTAATGTGCACTGGACATTCAGATAGTTGAGACATTTTAATAACAATATTTCACTTCATATGACACAGAGATTTTACATTTGTTTATATTCTTCTGGGAAAGATATTATTGGAAAAACAGCAAGTGCCACACTGAAAGCTTTTCTTTTAACTGTGAGTGAAATATTCATCTTTCTTGTCACAAAATCCAAGGAAGTGGCAGATCCAGGCATATTCTCTAAGCCTGCTTCAATTTCTCTTTCTAAAACTCAACATATTTCTTTCATAAACAGAGATCAAAGTGGTAATGTTCCTTTCACTCATGGTTTACTCATGGATTCAAAAGAAAACCAAATTTATAGGCGAACTTTGCATTTCTGAAAGAGAGTAAATTAACCTTCCATTACTTCAAGTACATTCTAAAAGAATAAAACTCAGAAATTCAAGACTTGTAAAAACCAGATTAATAGTTGTCTTAAAAGAATCACTACAAAAAAATCTAACTTTGTAGCTTTGCTTTCAGCAGATCTTATCCTAACATGTTATTTATTGGAACATTCTTTGTAATTCATAAAGTAATTTCTCTATACATTTATACTTTTCCTGATAAAGGACTAATAACAAAGTCTCTGTAAGCCCCCTGGAGTTCTGACAAACTCAAATCCTCTTAAAAATCTAGACACAGTCATAAGAGAGTTGTCACTTTCTAATAGATATTCATACTTATGAAAGCTTCTGACAAGCATTTTCACCTTTTGTACCTAAAACTTTATCTGATCCACATGATTTAAGCAGATAAAGCAGATGAATGAAATGACTTTATTTTCTCTAAAGGCAGTCTCAATAGTCCAAAATTACTTTTTTCTTCTTGTAATTTCATTACCTTTTCTTTCATATTCTCATAGAAAAGTTAATTTAAAAATTACTTCTTCCAGTCCAGTTTTCCCTTGTGTTTCTGAAAAGTGTGATGTACACTCCATGGGGCAGCAGAGATGAAAATTCTTACTATGGCTTCCCCCTTCCCTCACGTACATCTTCAGGAGGATTGGGGTTGGGTTTAAATTTCAAAACTTTGAATTAAGGTTCATAGTGAAGTCGCTCAGTCATGTCTGACTCTTTGCAACCCCGTGGAATATAGCCCACCAGGTTCCTCCGTCTATGGGATTCTCTAGGCAAGAATACTGGAGTGGGTTGCCATTTCCTTCTCCAGGAGATCTTCCCGACCCAGGGATTGAACCCAGGTCTCCCACATTGCAGG
Organism: Cephalophus harveyi; assembly: GCA_006410635.1. Classification (NCBI taxonomy): domain Eukaryota; kingdom Metazoa; phylum Chordata; class Mammalia; order Artiodactyla; family Bovidae; genus Cephalophus; species Cephalophus harveyi. Next base: position 50,763 of record SJYT01000383.1, read on the forward strand.
CAGACGCTTTAACCTCTGAGCCACCAGGGAAGTCCTAAGGTTCATAGTAGTTTCCTATAAAATAGGTAGTTGGAATACTACTCAGCCATAAAAAAGCACAAAATAATGCATTTGCAGCAACATAGATGCAACTAGAGATTATCATACTAAGTGAAATAAGTCAGAGAGAGAAATACCATATGATGTCACTTATATATTGAATCTAAAACATGACACAAACGAACCTCATTACAAAACAGAAGCAAACTCACATAGTGAACAGACTTGTGTTGCCAAGGAGAAAGAGTGTGGGGACGGAAGGACTGGAACCTGGGATAATCAGGTGTAAACTATTATATCCAGAATGGATAGATAACAAGGTCCTACTGTATAGCACAGGGAATTAACTATATTCAGTATCCTGTGATAAACTATAATGGAAAAGAATGTTAAAAATGCCTATTTATGTATAACTGAGTCAATTTGCTGTACAGCAGAGATCGGCACACGTTGTAAATCAACTATACTTCAATTTTAAAAACGGGGAGTTGGCTTTCTCTTTCTGACTCATTTCACTTAGGATGAGGGACTTTAGGATTTGTAGATGCAAACAATTACATATAGAATGGATGGATAACTATATTCAGTGTTCTGGGATAAACCATAATGGAAAAGAATATATGTATATGTATAACTGAGTCACTTTGCTGTAGAGCATTATAAATCAACTATACATCAATTAAAAGTAAATTAATAAAAATGCACCCAAAAAGAGACTGGCTAGGAATCAAGAACAAAATCCAGAAGGATTGCTTTTGTAAAAAGAGTACAGAATCCTTAGTCTGCCTCCATTTACCAAGAAGAATTGAAAAGACAGACAAAGGGGAAGAACAGAGGGTCTTTACTTCAGGGTTGTGGCTCAAAAGATGAACCCCCACCACCACCAACTGCCCACAAACACACCTTCGGCAGCTCCTCCAGGCTCTCAGAGTCCAAAATGGGGGGAGGGACTGGGGAAGCTGCTCCACCTGGGCAGTTCACCTACTGCCCTCATTCCCCCAAGCTGTTGCGGTTGGGCTCCGTTCTAGCTACTGGGAGCTCCATTCTAGCTTTGCCTCTGAGACTTTGCATCTGCTTTCCCCTGGCCTGAAAACACTTCCTTCACATTCCCACATGTCTCACTCCCCTAACTCCTCAGAATCCTTGCTTTAATGCCACAATCTTGTTGAGACCTTTTCTGATCATCCTATTTAAAAATTCCAAACCCCCTATCTGTTTTCTCCTGTTTCCCCTTTCCTGCTTTGTAAGTTTCTCCACAGAATGTATCCTTGTCTGCCCCAGATGTCCTCCAGGCCATGCCCACATCCATTCTCCAAACTTCTCTGCCCTGCTTTGTGCTCAGGGAGGCCGACCTGATGGACTCGATCAGCAGGCTCACTTCTCCTGTAGCTCCCTTTTGGGTTTGACCAAAGGGTGGCAGTAGCAGAAAGTTTGAGAGTCGATGAGAGAGGATTAGAGATTTATTCTCCTAGCTCCATTTCTGCCAAGTCCTATGGTTCAGCTGCCTCCCTATATAAAGACCTCCCCTCCTGCCAGGTGGTCCCCTCCATTCAGCTTCCCCCTCTGGGTGCTAATGATTTCATCTCTTCATCCATCTTTTAAGCCTCAGGCTGTTTGGAGCTCCCTGGTGTTGCTAGCTTTAGAGCACAGAGTGTCTCTTATTCTTTTAAACCTGCTTTATGAAGTTAATTAAGAACATTTATTAAACTCTTTACTGAGTTAATTATCAATTAATCATATTGTTAATTATTTACCTTTATTAAACTCTTCTCATAATGCCCATTTTAACTGGGACATTGTTTAATTTCCTAATTGCTGCAACATCTGACATCCTATTTCTTTACTTAATGATTAGTTTATCATCTCTCCCACTAAAATGTCAGCTCCAGGAAATCAAGAATGTTTGTCTGTTTGTTTGCTGCTGTATTCTTAACCCCTCAGCAAAACATGACACTTAGTAGGAGCTGAATAATTAATTATTGAATAAATTATGAAATAACAAATGTATGTATGGCTCAGGAAGGGACATGGAAAGTCAAATCCATAGATTCCTATCTTCTCTACATACTGGGTCCCTGCCTTTATAGGGGGTGTCTTTTCTTTCTTTTATTCCTTCTTCCTTTCCTTTCTTTTCTTGTGTGTGTTGTTGCCAAAAGCAAATGTTTTCACTAGGTGGGCATTATTTCATCTCCCAATTTATACTTAGCATTTTTATAAAACATCATCTGGAAATATCTTAGAGAATTCACACATGTAAACCTATGTATTTACAATCTGATACAGCTTCTACGTCTTAATGTTCATAAACAACATTGCTGAGCCAGTGGTGACGTCATTTTAAAACAAAAGAGCAGTCCAGCAATGAAGAGAAAATTACCACTAAAGCTAATATCTGGATAGACAAAAACACCAAAAGTATAGATTCTAATATTCTGTTTTTAAGCATTGACTACAATATAAGAGAGAAAATACAGTACCCAAGCACTTACAACAAGCATACAATTAATGCTCAATCAGTATTTGTTGAATTCATAAATGAGTAAATTAAAGTCCCTCTGCACTAAGGAAATATTTTGAAATGACAAAAGATACTATGGTAGATTGGATAAGTGTTTCCAACTCCTTGCTCCCTCCTTGTAAAGGAGAATTACATCCGCATCTATCATCTTGTGAGGTATATCCTATGAAAGGAGTGGTTCTCCCCACCTACTTGATTTTGAGGATGACCATGTGATATTGATATACTTTCATTGATGGGATATAAATGGAAGTAGCAGTATACCAGTTCTGAGTTGAAGCTTTAAGTGTGATTGCTTGATTCAGCATGCTTTTCTACTCCTATTTTCTGCCATGAAAGACCAGCATGTGCAGATAGAGGAGGACCTTTCAGACAAATTTCCAAACTAAGAAGATGCATAGAGTTAATCCTCAGTCTGCTGGTAGCCAGGAGGCACAGAACCACAGCTGACCAAAAGCAAACATGTAATATGAATAATAAGTATGTATAAGTTGTTTGTTATGCAGCATTACCACAAAGAATACAGAAACTGGTACCTAGAAATGGGGTGTTGATGGAACAAAACTTAAACTATATGGATGGAGGAGGGAATAAGGAAAGGTTATTAGAAACAGAAAATTGGCAGCCTGGACTAGGTAATGACAAACTATTTAGTAGAATTATCATATATATTAACTTTCTACCCTCAGATTGCCTTTCATGATAAAGTAGTTGCTGCCATTTTTGCACTGATGGGTCAGCCCTTCATGTCACCATTTTGTAGCAACTTGGATTTTCTGTCTCTTGAATTTCTTTCTTGTTACTAGTATATGCAGAATAATGATAGTACAGTGTGTTATTTAGAAAGCAGTTTGTCATTGAGATGGAAAGTGGATGTATAATATTACAGTTTTCCATCCCATGAAGTCATGTTTAATGTTCATGAAAAAATCTATTTTTTGTACAATATTCTAGATGCACAGGAACGGCCGAGAGGAGCCACCCCGCATCTGAGGTCAGGGCCTGCATCCGAGGTCAGGGGCAATGGTCTGGAGGAGCCACCCCGCGTACAAGGCCAGGGTCGGGGGCCGGGAGGAGCCACCCCGCACCCAAGGCCAGGGGCGGCGGCCGGGAAGATCAACCCAGGTCCAAGAAGTGGTGGCTGCGCTGGCGCAGGATGGACTAGAGGAGCTATCCCACATTGAAGGTCAGGAAGGGCGGCGGTGAGGAGATACCCTTCGTCCAAGGTAAGGACCAGCAGCTGTGCTTTGCTGGAGCAGCTGTGAAGAGATACCCCACGCCCAAGGTAAGAGAAACCCAAGTAAGATGGTAGGTGTTACAAGAGAGCATCAGAGGGCAGACACACTGAAACCATACTCACAGAAAACTAGTCAATCTAATCACACTAGGACCACAGCCTTGTCTAACTCAATGAAACCAAGCCATGCCCATGGGGCAACCCAAGATGGGCGGGTCATGGTGGAGAGGGCTGACAGAATGTGGTCCACTGGAGAAGGGAATGGCAAACCACTTCAATATTCTTGCTTTGAGAGCCCCATGAACAATATGAAAAGGCAAAATAATAGGATACTGAATGAGGAACTCCCCAGGTCAATAGGTGCCCAATATGCTACTGGAGATGAGTGGAGAAATAACTCCAGAAAGAATGAAGAGATGGAGCCAAAGCAAAAACAATACCCAGCTGTGTATGTGACTGGTGATAGAAACAAAGTCCAATGTTGTAAAGAGCAATATTGCATAGGAACCTGAAATGTCAGGTCCATGAATCAAGACAAATTGGCAGTGATCAAACAGGAGATGGCAAGAGTGAACGTTGACATTCTAGGAATCAATGAACTAAAATGGACTGGAATGGGTGAATTTAACTCAGATGACCATTATATCTACTATTGTAGGTAGGAATCCCTCAGAAGAAATGGAGTAGCCATCATGGTCAACAAAAGAGTCTGAAATGCAGTACTTGGATGCAATCTCAAAAACGACAGAATGATCTCTGTTCGTCTCCAAGGCAAACCATTCAATATCACAGTTATCCAAGTCTATGCCCCAACCAGTAATGCTGAAGAAGCTGAAGTTGAACGGTTTTATGAAGACCTACAAGATCTTTTAGAACTAACACCCAAAAAAGATGTCCTTTTCATTATAGGGGACTGGAATGNTAGGCAGAGTACATCATGAGAAACGCTGGACTGGAAGAAACACAAGCTGAAATCAAGATTGCCGGGAGAAATATCAATAACCTCAGATATGCATATGACACCACCCTTATGGCAGAAAGTGAAGAGGAACTAAAGAGCCTCTTGATGAAAGTGAAAGAGGAGAGTGAAAAAGTTGGCTTAAAGCTCAACGTTCAGGAAACGAAGATCATGGCATCCAGTCCATCACTTCATGGGAAATAGATGGGGAAACAGTGGAAACAGTGTCAGACTTTATTTTGGGGGGCTCCAAAATGACTGCAGATGGTGACTACAGCCATGAATTTAAAAGACGCTTACTCCTTGGAAGAAAAGTTATGACCAACCTAGATAGCATATTCAAAAGCAGAGACATTACTTTGCCGACTAAGTTCCATCTAGTCAAGGCTATGGTTTTTCCTGTGGTCATGTATGGATGTGAGAGTTGGACTGTGATGAAGGCTGAGCGCTGAAGAATTGATGCTTTTGAGCTGTGGTGTTGGAGAAGACTCTTGAGAGTCCCTTGGACTGCAAGGAGATCCAACCAGTCCATTCTAAAGGAGATCAGCCCTGGGATTTCTTTGGAAGGAATGATGCTAGAGCTGAAACTCCGGTACTTTGGCCACCTCATGCGAAGAGTTGACTCATTGGAAAAGACTCTGATGCTGGGAGGGATTGGGGGCAGGAGGAGAAGGGGACGACAGAGGATGAGATGGCTAGATGGCATCACTGACTCGATGGACGTGAGTCTGAGTGAACTCCGGGAGTTGGTGATGAACAGGGAGGCCTGGCGTGCTGCAATTCATGGGGTCACAAAGAGTCAGACACGACTGAGCGACTGAACTGAACTGAACTGAAGCTATAGAAGGATAGGACAGGGGGATGGAAATTGAATTTCAGATCCTACTCAAAGTCAGAATGTGAATCTAAGCCAAAATCCAGGATGGTAGAAGAAACAAAAAATAAGTGAAGATAAAGTCTAGGTGGATTATTCTTTCAGTGAGCTATTGATATATAATAAAGCATCTAAAAATACAGAGGTTTAAAAAAATCAGTTTTATTTCTCAAGATTCTGTCAGTCAAAATTCAAGCAGGAATCAGTCAGGGTGGCTCCTTTCTATTACGTATACATGATATCAGCTAAGAATGCTCAGCCAGCACTAAAGGATCCACGATGGCCTCACTCATACACCTGAGGCTTTGGTGCTGAGAGTCAACCTGGGTCCATTGTTTCTATTCCCAATGGCCTCTTACTTTTCACTTTGTCTCTTATTCGTTATGGAAAGATCCATATTAGGACTTAATAGAGATCCCAATATATTGGACTTTGAACATAGGAAATAGTTCGATAAGACTTTAGCAGTTCTTAAGAGTGATATGCATTGGAGAAGGAAATGGCAACCCACTCCAGTGTTCTTGCCTGGAGAATCCCAGGGACGGAGGAGCCTGGTGGGCTGCCATCTGTGGGGTCACACAGAGTCGGACACGACTGAAGTGACTTAGCAGTAGCAGCAGTAAGAGAGATATGAGTATATTTTACACCTAAGAAAAACATAAGCTGTGGCCAGAGAATAGAGTGTGGAAAAAAAAAAAAGTGTTTGCAGAGATGGTTATGAATATGCATGCTGCTTCTCCCATGCAGAATTTGGGCTCACCTGTGACTTGCCTTGACTAACAGAATGTGGCAGCAGAAATTCAGTGCCAGTTTGCATCCTGCTACTTTAGAGACCTGGCACCTTTTGTTAAGACTGTCCTAGGCTCCAACTAACAAGGAAAGAAGAAAGATTAGGATATTAAGTGATGATGAAACATTTTCAGGAGACAGAGAGAGAGAGATCTAACCAGCCGTTGGTCAGTCTGGTCACTCTTAGCGTAGGTTCCATGCAAGGAAAACCATCTTAGACATTCCAGCCCCCTAAGTGAGCTCCCAGTGAATGTAGCCACCTGGGTGACCCAGCTAACACCACATAGAGAGGATATGACCTGTACCCAATGAACTCTGACCTCCCTTACAACCCACAGAATTGTGAGCAATTAAATTGTTTTTTTAAACCATTCAGTATTGGGTGCTTCGTTAGGATGCAGTAGCTAAATGAAATAGACGATACTGGAAAAGGTCAGTTTTTCATTCCAATCCCAAAGAAAGGCAATGCCAAAGAATGCTCAAACTACTGCACAATTGCACTCATCTCACATGCTAGTAAAGTAATGCTCAAAATTCTACAAGCCAGGCTTCAGCAATACATGAACTGTGAACTTTCAGATTTTCAAGCTGGTTTTAGAAAAGGCAAAGGAACAAGAGATCAAATTGCCAACATTCATTGGATCATTGAAAATCCAAGAGAGTTCCAGAAAAACATCTGCTTTATTGACTATGCCAAAGCTTTGACTGTGTGGATCACAATAAACTGTGGAAAATTCTGAAAGAGATGGGAATACTAGACCACCTGACCTGCCTCTTGAGGTATCTGTATGCAGGTCAGGAAGCAACAGTTAGAACTGGACATGGAACAACAGACTGGTTCCAAATAGGAAAAGGAGTACCTCAAGGCTGTATATTGTCATCCTGCTTGTTTAACTTATATGCAGAGTACAGCATGAGAAACACTGGGCTGGAGGAAGCACAAGCTGGAATCATGATTGCCGGGAGAAATATCAATATCAATATCCATTGTTTCCCCATCTATTTTCATGAAGTAATGGGACCAGATGCCATGATCTTAGCTTTTTGAATGTTGAGTTTTAGGCCAACTTTTTTACTCTCCTCTTTCACTTTCATCAAGAGGCTCTTTGGTTCCTCTTCGCTTTCTGCCATAAGGGTGGTGTCATCTGCATATCTGAGGTGATTAATATTTCTCCCTGCAATCTTGATTCTAGCTTGTGCTTCATCCAGCCTAGCATTTCACATGATGTATTCTGCATAAAAGTTAAATAAGAAGGATGACAATATTCAGCTTTGACGTACTCCTTTCCCAATTTGGAAATAGTCCATTGTTCCGTGTTCAGTTCTGTTTCTTTCTTGACCTGCATACAGATTTCTCAGGAGGCAAGTAAGGTGGTCTTATTGTGGACTTGTGACCCACACAGTCAAAGGCTTTGTCATAGTCAATCAAACAGAAATAGATGTTTTTCTGGAATTCTCTTGCTTTTTCTGTGATCCAGTGGATGTTGGCACATTGATTTCTGGTTCCTCTGCCTTTTCTAAATACAGCTTGAACATCTGGAAGTTCAACGGTTCACGTACTGTGGAAGCCTCACTTGGAAAATTTTGAGATTACTTTCCTAACATGTGAGATGAGTGCAATTGTGCAGTAGTTTGAACATTCTTTGACATTGCTCTTCTTTCAGACTGGAATGAAAATGGACCTTTTCCAGTCCTGTGGCCACTGCTGAGTTTTCCAATTTGCTCACATGTTGAGTGCAGCACTTTCACAGCATCATCTTTTAGGATTTGAAATAGCTCAACTGAAATTCCATCACCTCCACTAGCTTTGTTTGTAGTGATGCTTCCTAAGGCCCACTTGACGTTGCATTCCAGGATGTCTGGCTCTAAGTGCATGATCACACCGTCATAGCTATCTGGGTCGTGAAGATCTTTTTTGTATAGTTCTTCATGTATTCTTGCCACCTCTTCTTAATATCTTCTGCTTCTGTTAGGTCCATACTGTTTCTGTACTTTATTGTGTCTATTTTTGCATGAAATATTCCCTTGCAATCCTTAATTTTCTTTAAGAATCTCTAGTCTTTCCCATTCTATTGTTTCCCTCTATTTCTTTGCATTGATCACTTAATATCCTTAAGCTTTTTACAACTTGTAATTTGTTTTTATTTCTTCCCCCTATTAAATATATTTAGTTACATGTTAAAATATTTTTTGTCTTGAGCACCACAAAATTGAAAGTTTAATTAACCTCAATTATGTGTATTAATTCATTTAATCCTACACTATGGAAGAAGCTATTGTTATTATCTGTATTTTATAACTGAGAAGACCGAGGCAGAAAAAGATTAAGGTCACAGTGATAGCAGTGGTTGAACCTGGATTTGAACCCTGTCAGTTTGGATTCTGAGACTATCTCTTACTCACTGATTCTCCACCTTACTGTCTCTGAGGATGAATAATGCCCAGCCCGTGTCCTCAAGGAGTTTACAATTCAATAGTAAACTAATATAAGTCCATGGGCTTCCCCGGTAGCTCAGCTAGTAAGGAACCCACCTACGATGCAGGAGGCCCTGGTTTGATTACTGGATCAGGAAGATCCCCTGGAGAAAGGAATGGCAAACCACTCCAGTATTCTTGCATGGAGGATCCCCATGGACAGAGGAGCCTGGCAGGTTACAGTCCATGGGGTCGCAAAGAGTTGGACACGACTGAGTAACTAAGCACAGCACATAATAATCACAATATAGTATGGCATGTACCATATTACATAAACTACAGGATTAAAAGGAGAAATTAAATTTCTAGGCAGGTAGAGAAGGCTTCACAAAGAAAGTGACACCAACTAGGTTATAATAAACACAGTTTATATTTGAAATGAAAATGCATTAACCCTCCCACCAAAACAGGAGTGATGGTGCCGATGAAGAGACCTCATTGATACCAAAAGAACTCATAAGGTAATGATACAAATCTGATACAAAATTGAAATCAGACTGTCTTTTGCTAGTCCTTACATAGTTTTCTACTAAGTGTTCTATATATTATAGCCCAAATTTGGCTATTACGAATTAAAATTATGTGGTTTTTTTTTTAATTTTTATTTTTTTCTAACACCAAAAACATTTTGTACTGGGGTATAGCCAATTAACAATGTTGTGGTAATTTCAGATGAACAGCAAAGGGGCTCAGCCATATATATACATGTACCCATTCTCCCCCAAACCCCTCTCCTGTCCAGACTGGCACATAACATTGAGTAGAGTTCCATGTGCTATACAACAGGTCTTTGTTGGTTATCCATTTTAAATATAGCAGTGTGTTCGTTACCTTCCCAAAGTCCCCATATATCCCTTCCCCGCCAGTGACCACAATTTCATTTTCTAAATCTGTGAATCTCTTCCTTTTTATAAGTTCATTTGTACCATTTCTTTTTAGATTCCATATATAAGGGGTTTCATATCTCTGTCTGACCTACTTCACTCAGTATTGAAAGGTTATTGCTGAGCCATGAAAGACCGTGAGATTCTTGGCCACTGGAGGAGAAGAATTCAATCTGGGGCCGGTGACAAGCCTTGATCACTCAGAACTGTTGTGTAATAAAGTTTTATTAAAGTATAAAAGAGATGGAGAAAGCTTCTGACATAGACATCAAAAGGGGGCAGAAAGAGTGACCCCCTGCTAGTCTTTAGCCAGATGCTATCAGTCTGCTATTTAGAGAAAGGAAATGTCTCAAAGCTCAGAGACTGGCACCAAGCCCCTCACCCACAACATGCATTTTGAGATAACATTGGCACAAGGTGGGTTGTCCCAGGCCATAAAACGGTTGATATGAATCTTGAAGAAAAGCAGGTTTCCAAGCAAAGTCATAGTCTTATTAACATAACAAGAGAATATAGCTTAAGAAAACATACTGGTTTCTCAAGTCAGTTCTGAGTCTTAGACAGAACCAACTTGAAGACAGAGTCTAGGGTAAATACATAATTCACCCTAAATAAAAAAAGAAAAAAGAAAAAAATAAGAAAAATATTTCCATAAGAAAAACTGCATTGGTTAGCTCAAGGTTTGAGAAAAATTAAGTTCAGGTGGAACCAAGTGTCCTCATGGCAACACAGAATTTTAAAGGAAACCTCCTTTCAATTTTGTATCAATCAGTTCAGTCGCTCAGTCACGTCTGACTCCTTGCAACCTCATGGACTGCAGCATGCCATGCTTCCCTGTCCATCACCAACTCCCGGAGGCTAATTAAAAACATGTCCATTGTGTTGATGATGCCATCCAACCATCTCATCCTCTGTTATCCCCTTCTCCTGCCTTCAATTTTTCGCAGCATCAGGGTCTTTTCCAATGAGCCAGTTCTTTGCATCAAGTGGGCAAAGTATTGGAGTTTCAGCTTCAGCATCATTCCTTCCAATGAACACCCAGGACTGATCTCCTTTAGGATGGACTGGTTGGATCTCCTTGTAGTCCAAGGGACTTTCAAGAGTCTTCTCCAGCACCACAGTTCAAAAGCATCAATTCTTCAGCACTCAGCTTTCTTTATGGTCCAACTCTCACATCCATACATGACTACTGGAAAAACCATAGTTTTGACTAGATGGACCTTTGTTGGTAAAGTAATGTCTCTGCTTTTTAATATGCTGTCTAGGTTGGTCATAGCTTTTCTTCCAAGAAGCAAGCGTCTTTTAATTTCATGGCTTCAGTCAACATCTGCAATGATTTTGGAACCCCAGACAATAAAGTCTGTCACTGTTTCCATTGCTTCCCCATCTATTTGCCATGAAGTAATGGGACCAGATGCCATGATCTTAGTTTACTGAATGTTGAATTTTAAGCCAACTTTTTCACTCTCCTCTTTTACTTTCATCAAGAGACTCTTTAGTTCTCCTTTACTTTCTGCCATAAGGGTGGTATCATCTGCATTTCTGAGGTTATTGATATTTCTCCCAGCAATCTTGATTCCAGCTTATGCTTCATCCAGCCCAGCATTAATTTTGTATAGAGAAGGGAAAAAAATCCGACACTTGTAGTTTGTTTCCTCCTGCCACTTAAGAGAGAGATAAAAACATCTGACCACTTGCAGCTTAATTCCTCCGTTTAGAGGCCCCTGGCCTTCCTGCCTGTTACTCTCTCAATATGGCACTATCTAGGTCCACCCATGTTGCTTCAAATGGCATTATTTCATTCTTTTTAATGGCTGAGTGATACTCCATTGTATGTATGTATGTATGTATATATATATATACCACATCTTCTTTTTCTAGTCCTCTGTCAATGAACATTTAGGTTGCTTCCATGTCTTGGCTATTGTAAACAGTGCTACAATGAACATTGGGATGCATGTATCTTTTTGGGTCCTGGTTTTTTCTGGATATATGCTCAGGAGTGGGATTGCAGGGTCATGTGGTAGCTCTATTTTTTAATTTTCTAAGGAACCTCCATACTGTTCTCCATAGTGGGTGTACCAAAATACATTCCCACCAACAGTCCAGGTGAGTTCCCTTCTCACCACACCCTCTCCAGCTTTTGTTGTTTGTAGATTTTTTTGATGATAGTCATTCTGACTGGCATGAGGTGGTATCTCTTTGTAGTTTTAATTTGCATTTCTCTAATAACTAGTGGTGTTGAACATATTTTCATGTGCCTATTAGCCATCTGTATGTCGTTTTTGAAGAAATGTCTGTTCAGATCTTCTGCCCATTTTTTTGAGTGGGTTGTTAGTTTTGATGCTATTAAGTTGTTTGTAACACTCTCTGACATAAATCATAGCAACATCTTTTTTGATTCATCTCCCAGAATAGTGGAAATAAAAGCAAAAATAAACAAATGAGACCTACTTAAACTCAAAAGCTTTTGCACAGCAAAGCAAACAATAAACAAAACAAAAAGACAACCCACAGGGTGGGAGAAAATAATTGCAAGTGATGTGACGGATAAGGGATTAGTCTCCAAAATTTACAAAAATAATGTTTAACAAAATTTATCAGTAGCTATAGAAGTGAGAACTGGCTTATACACTAAGCAATTCACCTTAGAGTAACTTTCATGCTACAATAAGCAAATCTGGATATTTTGCCTGAAAGTGGCAGGAAGTGAGCTCTATTTTTTCATGATTGAAGGTGACATGTGAAATAGAATTAATTTAATAAATAAATATGATGGGAGAGAAAAACAGGGTTTATTAAGGAAAACACTATCATTCAATCAATTTAATGAGCATCTTCATTAAATTCATATATTGTTTCCTATGAAAAGCTTTGAGACTAGTAAATCAAACAGATTGAAATTTTAATTTTTGAATCAGCATTGAGCAAAGACCAAATACCCACATTAATCAATTAGATTGAGTTGTATTTGGCTTAATGGTCTGGCAGTTAATAAATTGCTTTGTTTACAAGACTAGTTCATTTGTAAGAAGATGGCATTAAGGGACTTCCCTGGTGGTCCCGTGGTTGAGAATCTGCCTGCCGATGTAGGGGACAGGGTCCAGTCCCTGATCAGGGAACTAAGATCCTACATGCCAAAGGACATTTGACCCCCGGCACCACAACTACTGAGCCCACACACTGCAAATACTGAAGCCTGCATGCGCTAGAGCCCATGATCCACAAGAGAAGCCACAGCAGTGAGAAGACTCTACACCACAACTAGAGAGAAGCCCATACTCACGGCAACTAGAGAAAGCCTGTGCACAGCAAAAAAGACCCAGCATAGACAAAAGGGTAACTTAAAGTAACTGATGAAAACACACTGAAAAAAAAATAGATAAGATCCAAAAAAAAAAAATGAGAAAAGACCCAACAGAATCAGAGCAGAGGAAGTTCTTCCCTGAGAGAACACTGATGTTTCCTTCTCCTGAGGATTGCCCTTACCCCAACCCCACCCAGCCAATCCTACTCATCTGTCAAATCCCAGCTCCAAAGCTGTATTCTGCTAATCATTTCTTGATGTCTTCCTTCTTTTCAGCCTTTTTCTAATAGCAGATAGTATTGTTATCTTTCATTCTCATTAAATTTTTTTTACTTATCAGCTCCACCTAAATCACAATGACCTATGCCTAGAGGGTGCTCTCGGTTCAGTTCAGTTCAGTCGCTCAGTTGTGTTCAACTCTCTGTTACCCCATGGACTGCAGCACACCAGGCTTCCCTGTCCATCACCAACTCACAGAGCTTGTTCAAACTCATATCCATCCAGTCGGTGATGCCATCCAACCACCTCATCCTCTGTTGTCCCCTTCTCCTCCTGCCTTCAATATTTCCCAGCATCATGGTCTTTTCCAATGAGTCAGTTCTTTATCAAAATGGCTAAGGGATTTGGAGTTTCAGCTTCAACATCAGTCTTTCCAATGAATATTCAGGACTGATTTCCTTTAGGATAGACTGGTGTGATCTCCTTGCAATCCAAGGGACTCTCAAGAGTCTCCTCCAACACCACAGTTCAAAAGTATCAATTCTTCAGCACTCAGCTTTCTTTATGGTCCAACTCTCACATCCATACATGCCTACTGTAAAAACCATAGCTTTGACTAGACAGAACTTTGTTGGTAAAGTCAAGTCTCTGCTTTTTAATATGCTGCCTAGGTTTTTCATAGCTTTCTTCCAAGGTGCAAGCTTCTTTTAATTTTATGGCTTCAGTCACCATCTGCAGTGATTTTAGAGCCCAAGAAAATCAAAGCTGTAAGCATTTCCATTAGTTCCCCTATCTACTTGCTGTGAAGTGATGGGACCATATACCATGATTTTAGCTTTTTGAATGTTAGATTTTAAGTCCTCTTTTACTTTCATCAAGAGCCTCTTTAGTTCCTCTTCACTTTCTGCCATAAGGGTGGTGTCATCTGCATATCTGAGGTTACTGATATTTCTCCCAGCAATCTTGATCACAGCTTATGGTTCATCCAGCCTGGCATTTCCCATAAAAGTTAAATAAGGTGACAATATAAAGCCTTGACATACTCATTCCCAATTTGGAACTAGTCCATTGTTCCATATCTGGTTCTAACTGTTGCTTCTTGACCTGCATAAAGATTTCTCAGGAGGCAGGTCAGGTGGTCTGGTGTTCCCATCTCTTGAAGAATTTTCCACAGTTTGTTGTGATCCATGGGGCTTCCCTGGTGGTGCAGAGGTTAAAGTGTCTGCCTGCAATGTGGGAGACCTGGGTTCGATCCCTGGGTCGGGAAGATCCCCTGGAGAAGGAAATGGCAACCTACTCCAGTATTCTTGCCTGGAGAATCCCATGGACAGAGGACCCTGGTGGGCTACAGTCCACGGGTCGCAAAGAGTCGGACACGACTGAGCGACTTCACGTTCACGTTGTGATCCATACAATGAAAGGCTCTGGCATAATCAATAAAGCAGAAGTAGATGTTTTTCTGGAATTCACTTGCTTTTTCTATGATCCAGTGGATGTTGGCAACTTGATCTCTGGTTCCTCTGCTTTTTCTAAATACAGCTTGAACATCTGGATGTTCTCAGTTCACGTACAATGGAAGCCTCGCTTGGAGAGTTTTGAGATTACTTTGCTAGTGTGTGAGATGAGTACCATGATCTTCATTTTCTGAATGTTGAGCTTTAAGCCAACTTTTTCACTCTCCACTTTCACTTTCATCAAGAGGCTTTTTAGTTCCTCTTCACTTACTGCCATAAGGGTGGTGTCATCTGCATATCTGAGGTGATTGATATTTCTCCCAGCAATCTTGATTCCAGCTTGTGCTTCTTCCAGCCCAGCATTTCTCATGATGTACTCTGCATATAAGTTAAATAAGCAGGGTGACAATATACAGCCTTGATGTACTCCTTTTCCTATTTGGAACCAGTCTGTTGTTCCATGTCCAGTTCTAACTGTTGCTTCCTGACCTGCATATAGGTTTCTTAAGAGGCAGGTCAGATGGTCTGGTATTCCCATCTCTTTCAGAATTTTCCACAGTTTATTGTAATGCACACAGTGAAAGGCTTTGGCATAGTCAGTAAAGCAGAAATAGATGTTTTTCTGGAACTCTCTTGCTTTTTCAAAGTGAAGAGGAACTAAAAAGCCTCTTGATGAAAGTGTAAGAGGAGAGTGAAAAAGCTGGCTTAAAGCTCAACATTGAGAAAACTAATATCAAGGAATCTGGTCCCATCACTTCATGGCAAATAGATGGGAAAACAGTGGAAACAGTGTCAGACTTTATTTGGGAGGGCTCCAAAATCACTGCAGATGGTGACTGCAGCCATGAAATTAAAAGACGCTTGCTCCTTGGAAGGAGAGTTATGACCAAACTAGACAGCATATTAAAAAGCAGAGATATTACTTTGCCAACAAAGGTCCATCTAGTCAAGGCTATAGTTTTTCCAGTGGTCATCTATGGATGTGAGAGTTGGACTGTGAAGAAAGCTGAGCACCAAAGAATTGATGCTTTTGACCTGTAGTGTTGGAGAAGACTCTTGAGAGTCCCTTGGACTGCAAGGAGATCCAACCAGTCCATCCTAAAGGAGATCAGTCCTGGGTGTTCATTGGAAGGACTGATGCTGAAGCTGACACTCCAATACTTCACCTCATGTGAAGAGTTGACTCATTGGAAAAGACCCTGGTGCTGGGAGGGGTTGGGTGCAGGAGGAGAAGGGAGTGACAGACGATGAGATGGCTGGATGGCATCACTGACTCGATGGACATGAGTTTGAGTGAACTCCAGGAGTTGGTGATGGACAGGGAGGCTGGTGTGCTGCGATTTATGGGGTCACAAAGAGTCAGACACGACTGAGCGACTGAGCTGAGCTAAGATGAATGCAATTGTGCGGTAGTTTGAGCATTCTTTGGCATTGCCCTTCTTTGGGATTGGAATGAAAATTGACCTTTT
The DNA here is from genome assembly GCA_006410635.1 of Cephalophus harveyi. NCBI lineage: Eukaryota > Metazoa > Chordata > Mammalia > Artiodactyla > Bovidae > Cephalophus > Cephalophus harveyi. The sequence goes on from SJYT01000383.1 coordinate 66,986, forward strand.
CCTGTCCTGTGGCCCCTGCTGAGTTTTCCAAATTTGCTGTCATATTGAATGCAGCACTTCCACAGCATCATCTTTTAGGATTTGAAATAGCTCAACTGGAATTCCATCACCTCTACTAGCTTTGCTTGTAGTGGTGCTTCCTACAGCCCACTTAACTTCACATTCAAGGATGTCTGGCTCTAAGTGAGTGATCACACCATTGTGGTTATCTGGGTCATGAAAATCTCTTTTGTATAGTTCTTCAGTGTATTCTTGCCACCTCTTCTTAATATCTTCTGCTTCTGTTAGGCCCATACCATTTCTTTCCTTTATCGAGCCCATCTTTGCATGAAAATTTCCCTTGATATCTAATTTTCTTGAAGAGATCTCTAGTCTTTCCCATTCTGTTGTTTTCCTCTATTTCTTTGCATTGATCACTGAGGAAGGCTTTCTTATCTCTCCTTGCTATTCTTTGGAACTCTGCTTTGAAATGGGTATATCTTTCCTTTTCTCCTTTGCCTTTCATTTCTCTTCTTTTCAAAACTATTTGTAAAGCCTCCTCAGGCAACCATTTTCCCTTTTTTCATTTCATTTTCTTGGGGATGGTCTTGATCACTGCCTCCTGTACAATGTAATGAACTTCTGTCCACAGTTCTTCTGCACTCTGTCTATCAGATCTAATCAGAGTGAATTTGCAAGCATACTAAATTTCTTCATTTATGTCCTACTCTTTGTGACCCTATGGGCCATAGCCCACCAGGCTCCTGTGTCCATGGGATTTTCCAGGCAAGAGTGGGTTGCCATACCCTTCTCCAGGGGATCTTCCTTACCCAGAGATCGAACCCATGTCTCTTATGTCTCCTGCATTAGCAGACAGGTTCTTTACCACTATCACCACCTGGGAAGTTCACAGAGAGAATTTAAAGGAATTTAAACTTTCAAGGCCATGGTTTTTCCAGTGGTCATGTATGGATGTGAGAGTTGGACTATAAAGAAAGTTGAGCGCAGTTGGAGAAGACTCTTGAGAGCCCCTTGGACTGCAAGAAGGTCCAACCAGTCCATCCTAAAGGAGATCAGTCCTGGGTGTTCATTGGAAGGACTGATGCTGACGCTGAAACTCCAATACTTTGGACACCTGATGCAAAGAGCTGACTCATTTGAAGAGACCCTGATGCTGGGAAAGATTGAGGGCAAGAGGAGAAGGGGACGACAGAGGATGAGATGGTTGGATGGCATCACTGACACAATGGACATGGGTTTGGGTGGACTCCGGGAGTTGGTGATGAACAGGGAGGCCTGGAGTGCTGTGGTTCATGGGATCACAAGGAGTCGGACACGACTGAGTAACTGAACTGAACTGAAACTTTCAAAAGTTATTATTCTCAGTGACTAGATACAGATTTACATCTATAGTTCCTTATGTCAAGGATCTTTTGTTTGTACTACTTCTTTCTGACAACCGTGGGGAAATAAAGAAGTGGCATCATAGGCAACCATTTTAATCACTAACAGTGAATGTTACAAAGGTCTGGGGTGAATTAAATTACAAGACTGATAAGTGCTTTGTGACGTGACATGAGGGGCTCATATTGAAAGATTATACCCATATTTTGTTCTCTTACGTGTCATAGAAATAGCTAGAAACAGCTAATAGAAATAAATCCTTTACAAATAATATTGACTACATATGTAACCTTTATATCGAACAGATTTTTTGAAGTAGTCAATTCTATTTTAATCATTCTCTATTTCCATGAGTTGCTAGACAGAAGTTTTGTTTTTGTTTTGGATGTGGAAAGAGTATGGAAGGAGGATATGAATTCTGGGGAAAGATAAGAGACAGAAGTGGAGAAGAATTGGATGGCGACCAATTGCCAATAGCCTGGAGAACTGGATTTGAGCCTTTTGTGGGGATACATGATTAAGGAGCTAATTTCATGAATGACCTCATGAGTCCCTGAGGGTAAGGAAGGAAAGTTTAACAAATGTTTAACATTAACAAAATGTTGAGCAGAACTGATGAAAGGCCATGCCTGATCCTTACTCTACCATGGGCTCAGCACAGTTTTGAATCCTGGACTCAAAACGTTACCAGTGGACAGCCTGGAAGCCATCATTCTCAAGGATATTGTCAAAAGAAGTGGTGCTGAGTCCTCTTAACAAAAAAGAGGTCAGGGAAAACAAGCAGATTTTCCCAATGCAGATCTTTCACTTTCCTGGTTAGAGTTATTCTTAGATATTTTATTATTTTAGGTGCAATTGTAAATAGGATTGTTTTCTCAATTTCTTCTCTATTTGTTCATTACTGGTATATAGAAATGCAGCATATTCCATATATTATATTAATTTTGTATCCTGGAAATTTACTCATTTTCTTTTAGTTTTAAGAGTGTTTTGGTGGAATCTATAGGGTTTTCTCAATATATAGTATCATGTCATCTGCAAACAGTGACTTTTTTTCCTTCCTTTCCATATTTCATTTCTTTTTCTTGTCTGATTTCTGTGGTTAGGACTTTCAATACTATTTTCAATAAAAGTGAAGAGAGTAGACATTCTTGTGTTATTTCTGATCTTAGAGGAAAATCTTTCAGCTTTTCACCATCAGGTATAATGTTAGCTGTGGTTTTGTCATAAGTCACCTTTATTATGGTGAAGTAGTTTACCTCTATTCTCACTTTGTTAAGAGTATTTATCATGAATGAATGAATTTTGTCAAATGCTTTTTTTGCACCTCTTGAAGTAATCAAGTATTTTATCCTTCATTTTGCCCATGCGTTGTATCATGTTGATTGATTTTCAGATATTGAACCATCCTTACAATTAACCCTATTTGATAATGATGTATGAGCTTTTTTTAATGTATTGCTGAATCTGGTTTGCCAATTTTCTGTTGTGAATTTTTGCATCAATCTTCATCAGGAATATTGGCCTGTAATTTTCTTTTTTGTGGTGTCTTCATCTGGCTTTAGAATAGGGGTAATGATGGCCTCTTAGAATGAGTTTGAAAGTGCTCACTCCTCTTCAAGTTTTATGACATAGTTTGAGAAGGATAGGTATTAATTCTCTTTAAATATTTCGTAGAATTCCCCTGTGTGCCTGTCTGGTCCTTCACTTTTTTTTTTTTTAATTTAATTTTTTAACTTTATAATACTGTATTGGTTTTGCCATACATTGACATGAATCCACCATAGGTGTACATGAGTTCCCAACCCTAAACCCCCCTCCCACCACCCTCCCCATATCATCTTTCAGGGTCATCCCAGTGCACCAGCCCCAAGCATCCTATATCCTGTATCAAACCTAGACTAGTGATTCATTTCTTACATGATAGTGTACATGTTTCAGTGCCATTCTCCCAAATCATCCCACCCTCTCCCTCTCCTTCACTTTTATTTGTTAGGTTTTTCTGATTCAATTTCATTACTGATAATTGTTCTGTTCAAAATTTTCTATTTCTTTCTGAGTCTGTCTTAGTAGATTGTATGTTTCCAGGAGTTTATCCATTTTTTCTAGACTGAGAATCTGAGAAATTTTATGGACTATTTCCCAAATTACCCAGATTACTATAGACACAAGAATTTCCCCCCAGATTCCAAGAATTCCAGAAAATCCCATAAAGCCCATTTATTAAATAATTAATGTTTGGGTTAATAATCTATTTTTAGGCAAAAATTGGTTATTGGATGCAATAAAATTGGGTTTTTTGTTCAAAATTCATATTTCTGTTATCTCTTTCTCAGTCTCTGATTTACCAGTGCCTAACTGTAAGCATTACTGATATTTGGGATCCTTTTGTGGCAGAGACTGCTGGTTGTCTAATATCCAGTCTCAGTTTCTTTTGATTTTATTCAGAATAGGAATGGATGCAACTAAAAGACTAATTTCCCAGCCTTCTTTGTGGCTAGTTTGGTTGTGTGGCCAAGTTTGGTCAATGATGTGTAAACAGAGGTTGTTGAATAAGCCCTTTTTGCACCTCCATCCTTCATCTTTCTTGCTTTCAGGAAATGTGGATGTGATAGCTAGAGATCCAAAAGCTATCTGGACATAGATCTCTTTTTAAAAAGAAAACCCACATGCTATTGTGGGGAAAAATTAGTAGGTCAAAGAAGACAGAGAGTCCTTGAAGATTTCATGAAGGTGCCTCACCAGCACTAGAATATCTATTTCTGAACTGTTTTACATAAAAGAAGAAATCTTAACATTGCATATATCACTATAGTCAGTTGTCTATTACCAATAGCTAAATGAAAATTCCTTTGATTTTCTGCAGTGGTCAACAAAACAACAAATACATAACACTGGAAGAAACACAAGCTGAAATCAAGATTGCCGGTAGAAATATCAATAACCTCAGCTATGCAGATGACACCACCCTTATGGCAGAAAGTGAAGAGTCGCTAAAAAGCCTCTTGATGAAAGTGAAAGAGGAGAGTGAAAAAGTTGGCTTAAAGCTCAACATTCAGAAAACGAAGATCATGGCATCTGGTCCCATCACTTCATGGGAAATAGATGGGGAAACAGTGGAAACAGTGTCAGACTTCATTTTGGGGGGCTCCAAAATCACTGCAGATGGTGACTGCAGCCATGAAATTAGAAGACGCTTACTCCTTGGAAGAAAAGTTATGACCAACCTAGATAGTACTTTCAAAAGCAGAGACATTACTTTGCCAACTAAGGTCCGTCTAGTCAAGGCTATGGTTTTTCCTGTGGTCATGTATGGATGTGAGAGTTGGACTGTGAAGAAGGCTGAGCACTGAAGAATTGATGCTTTTGAACTGTGGTGTTGGAGAAGACTCTTGGGAGTCCCTTGGACTGCAAGGAGATCCAACCAGTCCATCCTAAAGGAGATCAGCCCTGGGATTTCTTTGGAAGGAATGATGCTAAAGCTGAAACGCCAGTACTTTGGCCACCTCATGTGAAGTGTTGACTCATTGGAAAAGACTCTGATGCTGGGAGGGATTGGGGGCAGGAGGAGAAGGGGACCACCGAGGATGAGATGGCTGGATGGCATCATGGAATCGATGGACGTGAGTCTGAGTGAACTCCGGGAGATGGTGAGGGACAGGGAGGCCTGGCGTGCTGCGATTCATGGGGTCGCAAAGAGTCGGACACAACTGAGTGACTGAACTGAACTGAACTATTTTATGACAAAAAAAGGTGGGAAAATTCTTTCTTCATTTAGAAAACCCTGTGAGCTACAGATTTGGGATGACTGCCTCAAGCCCATTGCTACAGGATAGTTCTCACTGAAGCAAAACAGAGTATAAGGAAACACTCCCCAGGAATGTTAGGCACAGTCCCTTATCAGGTAAAAAATAATAACTGTTCAGTCTCCATAGTTGTCCAAAGGGATGATGAGTATCTCTCTTTGTCCACTTGAGAAAAGATATCTGAGGGATATCTCCCCTTAAGCCACAGATTTATTTTCCTCCTGGGGCTTCTCAGAGCAGAGGCTATTTTATACTCAGAATGTTTCTGGTTCTACTTTTCACTTTCAGTAGCTAGAATCTGGAGTCTACCCACCATTTCCATTCATGTTCCACAGGCAATTCTGTTTCACTATGTTCACAATGGAACCTCCTTCCCTTCCTCTCTATGACCCATTGGATGATACTGAAACCAGAAATCTGGGAATAATCATACATTCCTTCTTCTTCCTCCCTTGGTTTATATGTAACTGTGGTCCTACCACCTACATTTTTCTTGTGTCCTCTTGCTCTTCCACCCTCTCATCATTTCTCATCTGAACAATATCATTCCTAAATAACTACTGTCTTGCCCCATCTAACTCATATTCCATGTTATAGATATATTAATCTTTTGAAAATTAAAATCCAATCAGTTTAAAATTCAAATCTCATAGTAGGAAATCAGAAGCCTATTAGAATCTGGTCCATGATTGCCCCCATAATGCCATCCTTTGCTGCTTCATCCCATGCCCTAGATAGGAGCCAAACCAAACTACCAGCAATTTACTGAATGAGTCACGCTGTATCATATCTCCACAGCTTTCACTAAAAAGCTCTTTTCTTGTCTTCCTCAACTGGAAAATTACTATTGATGCTTGAAACTTAATTGAGGCATTACCACCTTCAGGTAGCCTACCTTGATTCTGCCCCTCAAGAAGCAATTATGGTATTTAAGTACATAGTTCATCCACCATATGATCAGCTATCCCACTTCTGGGTATTTACCAAAAAACAAAGATATGGAAACAACCTGAGTGCCCATCAATGAATGAATGAATAAAGATGTGGCATGTGTGATGCACACACACATGCACACACACACACACATACAATGGAATACTAGTCAGTCACAAAAATAGATAAAATCTTGCCATTTGTGACAACAGGGTTGGACCTTGAAGGTATTATTCTAAGTGAAATGAAGAAAGACCAGTACTGTTTGATTTCACTCATGTGGAATATAAAAGACTCTTAGTAATAAACAAATAAAAACAAAATAAATGAACAAATCAAATGAAACAAAGACAAGCACACAGATATACAGAACAGAGTAATGGTTATCAGCAGGTAAGGAGCAGGGCATGGGAGTGGGATGATAGGTAAAGGGGGTCACCAATATGGTGACGGATGAAAAATAATTTTTTTGGTGGTGAGCACATTGTGGGGTATTTAAAAATAGAAATATAATGTTGCACACATGAAACATATAATGTTATAAATCAATGTTACCACCATAAAAAACAAATAATTTTAAAAAATTTAAAGAACACAGTTCATGAGTTCAAACCATGGTTCTGTGATCTTTATCAAGTAATTTAACTTCTCTGTGCCTCAGTTTCTTCATGTGTATATTAGAGATAATTTCTAATAGAGTTATGAGAAAAATTAAAAATATACTATTAATATATACATAAGTGGTCTGAACTATTCCTGGAATATGGTAAGCACCCAGTATATGTGAGCTACTTTTCTTTCTAAGATTGAGTTAAATTCCTTAGTTTTGTGGTCCCAGCCTTCCATGACCTATTCAAATGTGTGAAAGTTGTAGATTGGCTCACAAAGTCTTATCCACTTACATTTGGAAAAACTAGAAAGTTAAAAATATAACTCTGACTCCCTCAGCCCTAAGGTTCTGCATGCAAGCTATGCCCTCAGACAAGATTTGAAGAGCAGAAGTCAATCAGAGGTCATCATCTTGGCAGTTGTTGCTAGCAAACATCACCTTGGAAATGACTGCATTTCAGATTCCTGGTATTGAGTCTTGAGCTGATTCCCTAAAAGTAGAAGCTACGAGCAGCTATGAGTGCCCCTTCTTCAGTTTCCTGGGTGTTCAGAGGTAAAAGTACAGTGGGAATAGTGGTAGTGGTTGTAGTCTTGATTTTGACTCAGTCTTTATGAGGCTGCAAGTGTGGTAGCTCCCCTATAGGTCAGTTCTTTACTGTTCTGAAGACATTTTTGGAGGCCTAGCCTGGAATCTGTTCCTTCTTCACTCTAAAACTTTTGTAAGAATTTGTCCATATATATGTGTCAGTATACTGTATTGGTGTTTTTCTTTCTGGCTTACTTCACTCTGTATAATAGGTTCCACTTTCATCCATCTCATTAGAACTGATTCAAATGAATTCTTTTTAATGGCTGAGTAATATATATGGAATTTAGGAAGATGGCAATGATGACCCTGTATGTGAGACAGCAAAAGAGACACAATGTATAGAAAGGACTTTTGGACTCGGTGGGAGAGGGAGAGGGTGGGATGATTTGGGAGAATGGCATTGAAACGTGTATACTATCATGTAAGAACGAAGCACAAGCCTATGTTCGATACAGGATACAGGATGCTTGGGGCTGGTGCACGGGGATGATCCAGAGAGATGATATGGGGTGGGAGGTGGGAGGGGGATTCAGGATTGGGAGCTAATATACACCCATGGTGGATTCATGTCAATGTATGGCAAAACCAATACGGTATTGTAAAGTAAAATAAAGTAAAAATAAAAATTAAAAAAAAAAAAGAATTTGTCCATTTCTTCCAAGTTGTCCATTTTATTGGCATATAGTCATAAGCTATATATGACAAACCCATAGCAAACATTATCCTCAATGGTAAAAAATTGAAAGCATTTCCCCTAAAGTCAGGAACAAGACAAGGGTGCCCACTCTCACCAGTACTATTCAACATAGTTTTGGAAGTTTTGGCCACAGCGATCAAAGCAGAAAAAGAAATAAAAGGAATCCAGATTGGAAAAGAAGAAGTAAAACTCTCACTGTTTGCAGATGACGTGATCCTCTACGTAGAAAACCATAAAGACTCCACCAGAAAATTACTAGAGCTAATCAATGAATATAGTAAAGTTGCAGGATATAAAATTAACACACAGAAATCCCTTGCATTCCTATACACTAACAATGAGAAAACAGAAAGAGAAATTAAGGAAACAATTCCATTCACCATTGCAATGAAAAGAATAAAATACTTAGGAATATATCTACCTAAAGAAACATAATACCTATATATAGAAAACTATAAAACGCTGATGAAAGAAATCAAAGAGGACACAAATAGATGGAGAAATACACCATGTCCATGGATTGGAAAAATCAATATAGTGAAACTGAGTATACTACCCAAAGCAGTCTATAGATTCAATGCAATCCCTATCAAGCTACCATTGGTATTTTTCATAGAACTAGAACAAATAATTTCACAATTTCTATAGAAATACAAAAAGCCTAGAATAGCCAAAGCAATCTTAAGAAGAATGAAACTGGAGAAATCAACCTGCCTGACTTCAGGCTATACTAAAAAGCCACAGTCATGAAGACAGTATGGTACTGGCACAAAGACAGAAATATAGATCAATGGAACAAAATTGAAAGCCCAGAGATAAATCCA
>SJYT01000390.1:14725-24902 GCA_006410635.1 Cephalophus harveyi
TTTTTGTACTCACCCAGAACTTGGAGACTATTGGGGCATTTTCCCTTTCAACTAGTTGTTCTCAGATTCAGTTTCCATGTATAGCAGTATCCTCTTGCACTGGAGGAATATTGTCTATTTTGAGCTCAAAACAGAATAGAATCTTTGATTCTATTTCATTTCCTGCAGCTCCTGCCACACAGTTGCTCTTTCTTCTTGGCTCTGCTGTTGGAAAGAGGTGGTAAGAGGGGAGAGGGGCTAAGAGGAGAGAGGGGAAGGATTTGGCATATACATCCATAATCTAGGAGTGTGGATTAAGAGTGGCTTTATTGAAATTCTGCCACGACCTGGCTGTGTGCTTCGGGTGAGTTATCTGAACTCTGTGCTTCAGTTTCCTTATTTCTAAAATGGGGATAATTATAAACTCATTTTGTAGGGTTACAGTAAGGGTGAAATGAGTTAATACAGGAGCCTGGTGGGCTACGGTCTATGGGGTCACAAAGAGTCAGACTCGACTGAGCGAGTAATGCATGCTAATGCTCCATAATCTAGACTTTCTAGTAATCTGGGATTCCTCATCAACCAGTTTGTTAACATCATCCATGTTTCTCTTTGCTTCATTACCATTCCTTAATTTCATCTAAAGACAATTCTTTTGCGCTTATTTTTTTGTAATGCAATTTTTGTTCTTGTTTCATAAATGCAGTTTCTTTTCTTACTTCTCTGAGGATAAAAATATAACTTTCCCTCTAGCTTTCTCATTTTTCTACATATTCTGCTTATTGCTTTTGTTTGATTTGTTCTTTGCTTGTTGCATGGATATCTTTCTTCTGATAGTTTGAACCTGGTGAACATAGGTTGTTGACTCAGATTTAAGAATGAGCACTGTGAAAACATTTTGAGTATGTATGTTTGTGAGTTTATCCACTCAGGGCTTTGCTGTAGGGTGATTCATCAGGTCTGTTTCTTTGAGGAGCCTCTGATGTCAGTAATTTTAGGTTACTCCTCCTAGAACTGGTCAGATTTCCTACAGAAAGACCTTTCAATTTCTTGTCTGGACAGAATAGAATCAACTGCCTTCCTTGAATGCAGAGTCAAGAAATGGAGTTGAATTTGGGCCTCAGTATTCAATATGTGTGTGTTCTCATCTCTTTGTTGCTGGTACAACATTCATCCTATTTCCAAACCTCAAGATCCTTTCAGCAGTCCCCAACCATTTTTGGCACCAGGGACTGATTTTGTGGAAGACAATTTTTCTACGCACCAGGGAGGAGGGAATGATTTCAGGATGATTCAAGACCACTACATTTATTGTGTACTTTATCTCTATTACTATTATATCAGCCCCACCTCAGGTCATCAGGCATTAGATCCTGAAAGCTGGGGGACCATAGCACCTCTGCAAAAAGTAAACCTTTAGTGTTATAACAAGATAGCAGAAAAGGATATTTTGTAGAGGAGAACTAACTACATCTTGAAGTGTATATTTTCAGACCCATCTTCATTCCCTTTTCCAAATATACCTTTTGCCCGCAATTCTTTGTGGTGAATCAGCAATGTACATCAGGTTATATCTCTGCTTTTTTTCTGACTGCTAAGTCAGTTTAAGGTTCTGTTTTTCAGTTTCCAAAATTAAATTACTCATCTTCTTTCCTATTTTGCTGGCTTTTGTTGTGGGCTTTTGATGTTTGAAACATCTTTTACTGTTGTTTTAATGAAGTTATTGAAAGCAAAAGTAAATTTATGCATTCAAGCCACTGCCAGTAACCACCTGGACTTAAAACCAGTGTTTTGATATTTATCAAAGAATATGAAAAATCTATATACATTTCTAGGTTCTGCATTTTATTTTTTGCCTTCTTGAGGACAAACATTCTATATCTTTGAAATATTTATTATTCTCACTTCTATATCATAATTGTCATAGGAACTGAGCATTCTCATATGTCCCAAGTCCCTCTGCAAGTAAATTGTCTTTTTTCCTACAGGAGAGATATTATCCCTTACTATACTAGAAAGACAGTACATAGAAAAGTTTCCATCATAGGTCTTTTATCTTCTGAAAAACTACCACTTTATATCAAAACTGTAAAATGAATCCCTTGACACCTTTGTTTCACCATACCATTAAATTTAGAAACATTAGTCTCAGGTGTTAATCACAAATAACTAAGATTGAGTTTTAACTATGACAAATGAGTGTTTCCAGTTTGAAAAATGTTGCTCACCTCTTTCTTTCAACCAAAATTTCCTTTATCGGGTTTTTATTCCTAATTATTTCAGAAAGGCTATTTTTAAAAAACCTCTGATTATCTGATTATTTTTAGTATATTTTAAAATGTATCTATTGTTGCAAAGCAAAGTACCCCAAAACCTAGTGGCTAAAAACAACAATTTATGTTGCTCACAACTTTGTGAGTCTAGGAATTCTGAAAGAGCTTGACTGAGTGTTTTGTCTCTGATTCAGATGACATCATCAGGGTACCCCAGATGTAAGGGCTCTTTTCCAAAATCATGTCTTTACTCACATGTTTGGCACTGTGGTACTCGTTGGTCTCGCTCTCTCTACTGGGCATCTGTCTTCAGTGTCCTTTCTTCTCCTGTAGCTTGGGCTCTCGCTGCATTGCCGTCTCATGTTAGTCAGGCTTCCTACAAAGCAGTTGACTTCCTCCAGAGCAAATGTTTCATAAATGAGACAGGAAGTGCTTCACAAGACAGGAAGTAGAGAAGTAGAAGCTGACCTCAGCCTGGAAGCTAGGATAGTGTCACTTGTGTTAATTCCATTGATCAGAGCAGTCACAGATATTACCTGTACTTAAAGGGAGGTGACATAGAGACTGTCTCTCATTGCAGAAATGACAGAGAATTTGCAGCTATATCTAATCTACTAATCAGTCTCTCTCTCTCTCTCTCTCTCTCACACACACACACCCCAAATATATATACATATTACCCATAAAAAAGATTTGAAAAGATTGAGCCAATTTCAGAACCTAAAGCATACATGGCATAATCCTCTGCAAAATGGATGACAAAGCCATAACACCTGCCTTATAGAGAAGAATCAGAGGTCCCCTCACCCTTTTTCATTAGTCTTTTCTAATGATATCTCTTTGGCAGAAATTCTTCCATGGCTGTGATTGATATCACTTCTGATCCCAGAGCAGGAGAGAACAAGACTTCACTGAGTGAAATTTCTTAAGNAAGCCATAACACCTGCCTTATAGAGAAGAATCAGAGGTCCCCTCACCCTTTTTCATTAGTCTTTTCTAATGATATCTCTTTGGCAGAAATTCTTCCATGGCTGTGATTGATATCACTTCTGATCCCAGAGCAGGAGAGAACAAGACTTCACTGAGTGAAATTTCTTAAGAGCCACCAATCTACCTATAATACAGTGAGTGCTGAAATTGTTACTTCATTCCCCAGAGAGTGTGGCTGTGTTTAGCCACAATTTCCCCTTGCCATTAAGATAGCAGAGGAAGAATATAAGGTATGTCTGCCAAGGAAATGTCATGTTTTAATGTAGCAGCAGAAACTGTGATGGCAGTTCCTTAATACCAGGAATATAATAACCTCACAGAAGAGACATGATTTGGGCTATTTCTAGCTGTTTGCCCTTCTACAGATAATTACATTTTCTATGTGCTTCATTTATAAAATACATCCAGTAGTTTTATTTCTAAAGAGTTGTTATGAGACCAAAATAAGGGCACTCATATAGAGTTACATACTCTGGAAAAGAATAGGATTTTTTTTTAAACTATTATTATTATTAACATTATTATCAGGGAACACTATGAAAATTAGTTGTATAACCAGTTACAGAGCATATCCCTTTAGCATCCCTTATATCTAACTTATTAATATTTACTATCAAAATATATTGGGTTATATATAAAACACGGCTATACAGAATCCTTGAATCAGTGCCAATTGTAATCAAAATGATGTCCAATATTGGCTGATATAACTTCTAAGTGTCTTTAAAAATAAGCTCTCTGTTTCAAAATAATTTTAGATTTATAGAACATCTGCACAGATATTAGAGAGGGTTCTCAAATATCCTTTACTCAATTTTTGCTAATTTTAGCATCTTACAAAATCATAATACATCAAAACTAATAAATTCACATTAATACAATGTTATAGACTAAACTACTAACTTACTCAAATTTTACCAGTTTTACCACTAATCTAGTATCTGTTCCAGAAGGTCACATTATGTTTAGGTTTTAGACTGTCTTAAACTTTATTTTCCTCCTTCATCTTTTTTTCTTTTTTTCAGTATTTTTCTACAAGAAACCAGAAGATTTTTCTCGCAAAAACTCTCCAGTGTAAGTTGGGGTTGTAGGTTTGTGCTATTTTAAACAGGTTTCTGTGTACTTACATTTATCATAAATTGACACTATATCTAAAGGTTTGATCAAATTCAGATTAAATTATTTTTAATGTATTTAGTTAGTATTAGGTAAACTACTTAACAGACAGTGTACTTCTGTAAGGAGATTCATGTCTTTTTTTTTTTTTTCTCTTTCTGATGCTATCAGTAACTGATGATCTTTGTTTAGGTCCATTAATCCATTCAGGAGCTACAGAATTGTGATATTCTAATTTTATCATTTTCCATTGTATCAGTTGAAATGTTCCAAAAAGAGAATTGTCTCCTCTGCAATTATAGTCGAGTTCATATAAAAACTTCCCTGGTGGCTCTTCCTTGGTGGCTCAGACAGTAAAGCGTCTGCCTACAATGTGGGAAACCCCGGTTCAATCTCTGGGTCAGGAGGATCCCCTGGAGAAGGCAATGGCACCCCACTCCAGTACTCTTGCCTGGAAAATCCCATGGATGGAGGATCCTGGTAGGCTACAGTCCATGGGGTCGCAAAGAGTAGGACATGACTGAGCGACTTCACTTTCACTTTCATATAGAAAAGCAGAATAAATATTTAATTTCCCTCCTATATTTGCTAATTTCAGTGTAGTAATTTCCAGGCATATTTCAGTGATTTTTATCTATAATATATTCTATTTTCATGGTTCCAATTCAATTGTTATTATTTTTTATTGAAAGATTATTGGTTAGAGCAATTTTGAGTTTACAGAAAAATTGTGCAGGAAGTACAGAGAGTTCCCCCTGTACACAGGAGTACAAATACTCCTTCCCCCACCAGAGCCTTTCATATTATTAACATCTTGCAATAATGTACATTTGTTAAAATTAATGAAGCAATATTGATACATTGTTATTCCTAAAGTCCATAGTTTATATTATGGTTCACTTTTTATGATGTTCACTTCTATTGATCTTGACAAACATACAACTTTATCAGATGAGTGGATAGCAAATATTTTCTCTTAGTCTGTGGATTATCTTTTCATTCTTTTAGGAATGTTTGTCACAAAGCAGATGCTTTTAATTTTAATAAAGTTCAATTTATCAATTTTTCTATAATGAATTTTACTTTTGCTGGTATATCTAAAAAGGCATTGCCAAATACAAGGTCACTCAGGCTTTCTCTTATGTTATCTTCTAAACAGTTTGTAGTTTTATATCTTACAATTAGGTCTGTGATCCATTTTAAGTTGCCTTTTATGAAAAGTGTAAGATCAGTATCTATATTCACTTTTCTGTATATAGATATCTAGTTGTTCCAGAACCCTTTGTTGAAAAGACTATACTTTCTCCATCAAATTTCTTCAGCTCTATTGTCAGATCCATTGATTATATTTGTGTGGATTTATTTTTCATCCCTCTATTGGGTTCCATTGATTTATTTCTGTATTCTTTCCCAATACCACATCTCTTGATCACTGCAGCTTTATAATAAGTAAGTATTGAAATCAGATAGTGCCAATGCTCTAACCTTCTTCTTCATTATTGTGTTGTCTCTTCTGGGTTTCATCCAGATAAACTTTAAATCAGTTTGCTGATATTCATAAAATAATTTGCTGGGATATAAACAGGGATTGGGATTTTGTTACATCTATATCTAGTCGAGAAAAGCTAACACATTAATAATATTGTGTCTTTCTATCCAAAAATATAGAGTATCTGTTTATTTAGATGTTCTTTAATATCTCCAATCTGTTTTTTAACAGTATTCTTCATATAGATCTCATATATAGTTTTTTATGATTATCAAAATGGCAGAGTAGAAGGATGTGTGTTCATCATCTCACATGAGAACTCCAAAATTACAACTCACTGCTGAACAACCATCAACAAGAGAATGTTGGATCCTACCAAAAAAAGATACCCCATGTCCATAGGCAAAGGAGAAGCTCCAGCAAGACAGTAGGAGGGGAGAAACTGCATTTAGAATCAAATCCCATACTGGCCAGAGACACTCAGAGGGGATAAACAAAATCTTCTGTACACCAGGAGACCCCACAGAGACTGAGATAAACCTGCTTTTGAGTGCTTGAGTGTCTCCCGAACAGGTACTGGTCAGTAGTGGCCTGCCACAGGGGCAGCGGCTCTGGGTGCAGCGGACATGGGTTTGGGATAAGCCTTCTGGGAGGATATCACCATTAACCCCACCAGAGAGGCGCCAGAACTTACAGGGCTCTGGAAACAGGCTCTTGGAGGGCATAAACAAAACCTTGTGCTCACCAGGGCCCAGGAGAAAGGAGCAGTGACCCCACAAGAGACTGACCCAGACTTGCCTGTGAGTATCCAGGAGTCTCTGGCAGAAGCATGGGTCAGTGGTAGCCTCCTACAGGATTGGGCTCTCTAAATGCTGCAGTACATGCATGGGACCTTTTGAAGGACCTCACCATTATCTTCAGTACCTCCACCATAGTTTGGTCTCAGGTCAAAGGACAGGGAGGGAACACAGCCCAGCCCATCAAAAGAAAATTGGATTAAAAGTTTACTGAGTATGGCCCCGCCCATTAAAACAAGACCCAGTTTCCCCCTCAGTCCTTCTCTCAAATCATGAAGCCTCTTATCCTTATCTGTCAGAGGGCAAACAGAATGAAAACCGCAATCAGAGAAAACTAATCAAACTGATCACATAGACCACAGCCTTGTCTAACTTAATGAAACTATGAGCAATACCCTGTAGGGGCACCCAGAATGACAGGTCATGGTGGAGACTTCTGAAAAAACATGGTTGACTGGAGAGGGGAATGGCAAACCACTTCAGTATTCTTGCCTTGAGAACGCCATGAACAGTATGACAAGGCAAAAAGATAGGACACTGAAAGATGAACTACCCTGGTCAGTAGGTGCCCAATATGCTACTGGAGACCAATGAGAAATAACTCCAGAAAGAATGAAGAGACACAGCCAAGAGAAAACATCCAGTTATAGATATGATTGGTGATGGAAGTATAGTCTGATGCTATAAAGAACAATATTGCATAAGAACCTGGAATGTTAGGTCCATGAATCAAGGCAAATTGGAAGTGGTCAAACAGGAGAGGTCAAGTGTGAACATCGACATTTTATGACTCAGTGAACTAAAACAAACAAACAAACAAACAAACAAAACTGGAATGGGTGAATTTAACTCAGATGACCATTATATCTACGACTGTGGGCAAGAATACCTTAGAAGAAATGGAGTAGCCCTCATAGTCAACAACAGTCCGAAAAGCAGTACTTGGGTGCAATCTCAAAAATGACAGAATGATCTCTGTTCATTTCCAAGGCAGGCCATTCAATATCATAGTAATCCAAGTATATGCTCCAACCAGTAATGCTAAAGAAGCTGAAGTTGAATGGTTCTATGAAGACCTACAAGACCTTCTAGGATGAACACCCCAAAAAGATGTCCTTTTCATTTTAGGGGAGTGGGATGCAAAAGTAGGAAGTCAAGAGATACCTCGAGTAACAGGCAGATTTGGCCTTGGACTAAAAAATGAAGCAGAGTTTTGCCAAGAGAATAAACTGGTCATAGCAAACACTCTCTTCCAACAGCACAAGAGATGACTCTACACATGGACAACACCAGATGGTCAATACCAAAATCAGATTGATTATATTCTTTGCAGACAAAGATGGAGAATCTCTATACAGTCAGCAAAAACAAGACCGAGAGCTGACTGTGGCTCAGATCATGAACTCCTTACTGCCAAATTCAGACTTAAATTGAAAAAAGTAGGGAAAACCACTAGACCATTCAAGTATGAACTTAATCAAATCCCTTACACTTATACAGTGGAAGTGACAAATAGATTCAAGGGATTAGATCTGATAGACAGAGTGCCTGTTGAACTATGGACAGAGATTCATGACACTGTACAAGAGACAGGGATCAAGACCATCCCCAAGAAAAAGAAATGCAAAAAGGCGAAATGGTTGTCTGAGGAGGCCTTACAAATAGGTAGAAAAAGAAGAGATGTTAAAGGCAAAGGAGAAAAGAAAAGATATACCCAACTGAATGCAGAGTTCCTAAGAATAGCAAGGAGAGAGAAAAAGCCTTCCTCAGTGATCAGTGCAAAGAAATAGAGGAAAACCGTAGAATGAGAAAGACTAGAGATCTCTTCAAGAAAATTAGAGATACGAAGGGAACACTTACTGCAAAGATGGGCAGAGTAAAGGACAGAAATTGTAAGGACCTAACAGAAGCAGATATAATGGTCATCTGAATTAAATTCATACATTTCAGTCCATTTTAGTTTGCTGATTTCATGAATGTAAACATTCACACTTGACATCTCCTGTTTGACCACTTCCAATTTGCCTTGATTCATGGACCTGACATTCCAGGTTCCTATGAAATATTGCTCTTTATAGCATTGGACCTTGCTTCTAACACCATTCACATCCACAGCTGGGTATTGTTTTTTCTTTGGCTCCATCCCTTCATTCTTTCTGGAGTTATTTCTCCACTGATCTCCAGTAGCATATTGGTCACCTACCAACCTGGGGAGTTCCTCTTTCAGTATCCTATCATTTTGCCTTTTCATACTGTTCATGGGGTTCTCAAGGCAAGAATACTGAAGTGGTTTGCCATTCACTTCTCCAGTGGACCACATTCTGTCAGACCTCTCCACCATTACCCGTCCGTCTTGGGTGGCCCCACAAGGCATGGCTTGGTTTCATTGAGTTAGACAAGGCTGTGGTCCATGTGATCAGATTGACTAGTGTTCTGTGAGTATGGTTTCAGTGTGTCTGCCCTCTGATGCCTTCTTGCAACACCTACCATCTTACTTGGGTTTCTCTTACCTTGGACTTGGGGTATCTTTTCGTGACTGCTCCAGCAAAGTGCAGCCACTGCTCCTTACCTTGGACGAGGGGTATCTCCTCATGGCTGCCCCTCCTGACCTTGAACATGGAGTAGTTCCTCTCGGCCCTCCTGCACCTGGGCAACCGCCGCTCCTTGGTTATGGGGTTGTTCCTCTTGGCCACCGCCCCGACCTTGGGTGTGGGAATCCATGGCAGGAATCCCTTACAAGAAATGGAGTAGCCATCATGGTCAACAAAAAAGTCCGAAATTCAGTACTTGAATGCAATCTCAAAAATGACAGAATGGTCTCTGTTCATTTCCAAAGCAAACCATTCAATATCACAGTAATCCAAGTATATGCCCTGACAAGTAACACTAAAGAAGCTGAAGTTGAACAGTTCTAGGAAAATCTACAAGACCTTCTAGAACTAATACCCAAAAAAGATGTCCTTTTCATTATAGGGGACTGGAATGCAAAAGTAGGAAGTCAAAAAACACCTGGGGTAACAGGCAAATTTGGCCTTGGTATACACAATGAAGCAGGGCAAAGGCTAATAGAGTTTTGCCAAGAGAATGGACTGGTCATAGCAAACATCCTCTTCCAGCAACACAAGAGAAGACTCTACACATGGACATCACGAAATGGTCAACACTGAAGTCAGATTGATTATATTCTTTGCAGCCAAAGATGGAGAAACTCTATACAGTCAACAAAAACAAGACCAGGAGCTGACTGTGGCTCAGATCATGAACTCCTTATTGCCAAATTCAGACTTAAATTGAAGAAAGTAGGGAAAACCACTAGACCATTCAGGTATGACCTAAATCAAATCCTTTACACTTATACAGTGGAAGTGACAAATAGATTTAAGGGCCTAGATCTGATAGATAGAGTGCCTGATGAACTATGGATGAAGGTTTATGATATTGTACAGAGACAGGGATCAAGACCATCCCCATGGAAAAGACATGCAAAAAAGCAAAATGGCTGTCTGGGGAGGCCTTACAAATAGCTGCAAAAA
>SJYT01000391.1:0-10279 GCA_006410635.1 Cephalophus harveyi
AGGGAGGCCTGCCGTGCTGTGATTCATGGGGTTGCAAAGAGTCAGACATGACTGAGCGACCGAACTGAACTGAACTGAACTGAACTGAGGCAGGAGCAACAACCACTCAGACTGTGCTGTCTGTGTAGCAAGTTGGTCGTCCTACCAACTACCTGCTCCATCCCAGCCCTTCTTCTGCATTTGTGCCCCAAAGACTTGCTCACGCAAATGAGCACACTTGAGTCCCCTTGGCGGGGGTGGGGGTGGGGGTTCAGCTTCTGTAGAAGTGACAGTGATAACCTGGGCCTGCGAGCTCACTGATCCTGTGAAGACACTGAAGCAGCCTGGGAGACAAGAAACACATGCTGCGTGAGCACGAGAAGGCTCTGCTCACGCGATGGGAAAGCCAGGGAAACGTCCTCCTGATACGGAAGTGAAAGGGATCCCACGCAACACTCCAGCAAAGGCGAGGCGGCCGTCCTGGAGGATAGGAAAAAGCGCAGGCGAGGCACAGAGGCTGCAGGGCGCGGCAACTTCGCCCTGGCAGCGTCCCACCGTGGCTCGATGGCGAGCTCAGTGCTCTCCACTTCATCCCTCACCATTCCATGGAGCCTCTCCAGAGCGGCAGGCTCCACTCCAAAGGAAAGAATTTCCTAGACGAGAAAACGACCCACCTCCCAAAGAGAGCATGTTTAAAAGTAGTAATTAGGGAGGACTGAAAACCCTCGTAGGGAAATAGCTGGAAAGTTCTCATGGAAAACTGAGTTGGACTCATGGAGTGGAAATCAGTCACCTGCGATATTTTAAAATTAAGCTGAGCTGTCTGAGTGTACATTTCAGAAATGCAGCTGGAGCTGCCCAATAAAAATATTTAAAACATTGTCACATTCCCGAAGCGTCTCTATAAATCACACCATATTCTTCACTCATCTTTCATACATATGTTCTAAGTTTAAAGGAATTCTATGGAGTTTGAACAACTTGTTTTTAATATCTTGGTGTTAAATGCTAATTTATTTTTCTCTACGAAGAGAGAACTGTAAGGCAATGTTAATACACATGGAGAAAAAACTTATGCAAAATTAAAATTAAGTCCAAAAAATGACAAATTATATTCAGAATGATTCTCTTTCATTTGCTCACATAAATGTAAAAATACTAGCTGGGAATATCCATAATATATTTCTTTTGTTTCTTTCTTTATGAAACAAAAAATATAAGAACATCTTTCTTCTGTGAAAGCAAGTGCTGAGAGCCATTGTTTCCTGATCACGCACAGATAAATATTTTGGAGATGTGTCACAGGATGCTCAGATAGCTGGGCTAGGATCTCGGTATCAGTTCAGTTGCTCAGTCATCCTCGACTCTTTGTGACCCCATGGACTGCAGCACGCCAAGCCTCCCTGTCCATCACCAACTCCCAGAGCTTGCTCAAACTCATGTCCATCGAGTCGGTGATGCCATCCAACTGTCTCACCCTCTGATCTTGGTATAGGCTATACCAGATTAGTACCCCTATATTACCTAAACTGGCATTATAGGGCAAGGAGAATAATATTTTGAGATATTGTGAAAGATGATTTTATGAAATCACATTGGAAGTTTTCTCTCTGTATTTGAGAATTTTTGAAAATGGGCCCCTCTGGCATGAAGAGTGATTTTTCTCTAAAATGAAGTATGTAATGGTACCCAAAGGCTGAAATCCCAGACTTTTAACCCAAGTGTGAGCAAAAAGCAGTGGTATATATAAGAGTATGAGCTTTTTATCTAACACCAAACACAAGATCCGTAAAAGAAAAAATATAATTTCCTTCATAAAAACTCAAACCTTTTGCAAAAAGACACAGTTAAGAAAATGAAAAAAGAAAAATATATGGGGAAATAATCTACAAATCATTTATATGACAAAGGACTTATTTACACAATATTATAAAGTGCTCTCTAAACGCAATAATGAGAAAGCAAGCAATCCCATAAAAAATTGTCCAATGATTTCAACAGAGGCTTCATTGCAGAAGACAGACAAGCGGAAAGTTAAGACATGAGAAGATGCTACACTTTATTGGTCATCAGGGAAACGCAGATTCAAAGCACCATGACAACACGTGCCCTTCAGGATGGCAAGCACGGAGACACACGCACATACCCCCCAGGGCTGGCAGGGGACTGCGTTACAGGAAGTGCACGGATCACGAACAAGCCTACATGTTAGAACCCTCCAACATGGCTGGATAGAAAGCAAAGTGCACAGCCATTCTGGAGACACTTTCTTACAAAATTAAACACACACTTTCAGACGGCGCAGCGATGTCACTTGTATTTACACTAAAGGAATAAAAGCCTAAAGTCATGTGAAAACTGGATGTGAACTTCTTCAGAAGCCTGACGAGCACTAAACACTAGAAGCCACTTCAGTGCTCTTGCATGGGGGAATGGAATAGTACTCAGCGAGAAAAAATAGCACATATCGATACGTGCAGAATAGGTGCGATTAAGTGCATTGTGGTGGGTGAGAGAAGCCAGAGTCAGAAGGTTAGGCTGTATGGCTGCGTTTTTATGGCATTCTGAAAAAGAAAGACTACTGGGAGCGGAGAGGAAAATCAGGAGTTCTCTGGGGCTGGAGGTTGATTACGAAGTGTCAGCATGAGGAAATCAGGGGCTGAGGGGATGGGGTACCTGGCTTCACGCCTCTCAAAGCTCACACGAAGAAAGGTAGCCTTACCACATGCAAGTAAAATAATGAACTTGCAGGACGGAATGGAGAATTGTGCGTGACTCGGCCCGATTCACCCCATCGCGGTGCCCGTTTCTCTGAGGAGTTTCCTGCCACGCCGAGTCGCAAGGACTCTTCCGCGGATGTCCGGCGTCGGCTTTCCTGCTCTCAGGGCGATGAAGACACTGTTAGTGTTCAAAGCAGCCTTCAGTTCCACTCTGACTGACAAGAAGAAAAAGTAACTGAGATTGCATGCGGTGGGAGCTCTGCAGCGTCAGCCCCAGGCGGCAGGGCTCCGCGGGGGCTGCGCCTGCAGCGGGGGGCGGCCGGCCGTCAGGGGCCCCGCGCAGCCGGGCAGGACCTGGGCAGGGCGGGCCCCTTCCGCCCACTCCCGACGCCCCCCGGAGGCCGCAGCTCCCCCGTCACCCGCTGCCCCGACACCCGGGCCCACGACGCCCACCTTCCGGGAGGCAGCTGCCGCCGGGCGCTGGGGTGAGAGGGAGCGTGGCCGGCGGCTCTGCGTCTCAGGCGACGGCCTTAAGGGCTCTGGAATTTTCCACGTCTCAGATGCTGCTGGTGCTGATGCAATCTGGTGGCTCAAGAAGAACGGCCTCGCACGCTCGCCGGCTTTTCCTCTTGCCTGTGTGGCTCTGAAGGGATGGCTCACACCTGGCCCCTGACCCCGGGGCCGGCCACGACGGCCCTCCGGGTGACTCGCGATTGCACCTCACGAGGGGGAGATGCTACCAGGCGGGCCCGGGAACCAGGCTTGGGGACTGCCCTACCCCACCGGCCCTCCCCAGAACCGGGCTGTTTACGTTCAAGGGCTTGGCCAAAACCAAGAGTGGTGACCCGCCAGCCATCCCCAGCAGGAGCGGCCTCCTCTCGCAGGGTCCCGGCCTCCTCTGACCTGAGCGGCATCCGAGCAGGTGCGGGGCAGTGTCACGGGCGTCGGGGCCGAGAGGCTGCGCACAGATCCGAGGGCACAGCACAGCACGAGGGCTCGCTGCCCAGAGGCGGTCGGCAAACAGCACGGGCCGCCTGCCGAAGTCTGACCCCGCCTCCGCCGGCCCGGGTCACCAGGCGGTGGGCGTGCTGGACGAGCTCAGCCCGGCACCCCTGTGGGCCAGCGGCGGGCCCCCAGACAGTCGTGCCCTTTGAGCACCTGTAGCCGCTGCAGGAGAGGCTCTTGCAGAGCGCTGAGCACAGGAGCAAGAGGCAGTGTCCGGAGTGAGTTCACACGGAAGGCGTGGCACGCCGTGCCTGGAGCTGTGAGAGCAGCCACAGGGCAGAGAAGGGCCCCAAACTGCGCAGACGGGGCTCGGGCAGGGGCGCACCTGACCCCGAGCAAGCAGGGCTCAGGTAGGGAGCGCCTGACCCCCGAGCAAGCAGGGCTTGGGCAGGGGCGCACCTGACCAGGCAGGCGGGACTCAGTAGGAGGGGAGGCGAGTCAGTCCTTAAAGAACAGGCACAAGTTGCCTGGAACTGGGGTGGATCCCATGGCTTGGCTCTTCCAGCCAAAGATCATCCCAAACAGATCACCACATATGGCAAGTATCACACACAAAGGCCGTCTCCTGACATTGGCCTGGAACCCCCGCCGTTCCTCCCCAGCCCAGCACACTGCTTCTCAGAGGCCTCGAGGAAGCTCTCCTGTGGACCAAGCGCGCAGCTGCCGTCCCCGAAGGCCAGTGTGGGCGTGGGTCATGACGGACGGGAGGCAGGTGCTGTTTCTGCTCACGAGTCCTTTGTGATCCGTATCTGCAAACCCACGCTGAAGGCAGACGGAGCAGTGCCCTTGGGTTGAGAGCCACTAACCAGCTAACTCACCACGTTCGCATGCTTCGCACCCCTCCTCCTAACCCAGCCTGCCAGTATGTATTTTTTCTTACTCCAAGGCCTTCAAATGTCCCTATCTACAAAACTGTAGAACCACAAAAACTACAAAACTAGTTTTGTAAAGCTATCCACAAAACTAGTTATGAACATAAGCATAAATTTTTAAATAAAGTCTAAGCAGCCTGGAACGCTCGTCTTAAAGGTCTGCGGGGTGAAGTCGCTTCTCTCCAGAATTCCATCTTAATTTAGGAGGCACTTCTGCGGTTGTCCTGCTGCATTCTTTGGAGAGACAATGAAAGCCATCGAGCATAATCTGGGCTTTGTCTAGCAATGTGTGATGTGTAAATAGATGTTAATGTAATATGTTAACATAAATATGTGTTAATATGAAAGTTGAATTGGTGCGTGGTTGGTAGGCAATAAAAGCACAGTCAGCGTGTGGCTGAGACTGGAATCCTGGCCGAGGCCGTGTCATGCTGAATAAGCTCTCTCTTGGATAGCTTTCTAAGCCACATAAGTAAATAATCAGCAATTTTAAAATATATACCGTGCTTATCCCATTTGAAAATGATACGCAAAATCATGGAACATGAACAAAGAAGTAAGCTTAAGCTACATCCGTAGGAACAAAGATCCTAAGCTCGTATTTTATGCTGATTGTGGTCTCTGAAATACTTCAGAATCACTGAGACAAACAACCCAAACTGGTTTCCAAACCCAAATCCGAGTAGCAGATTCTTCTCTGTAAAGACAGACATTCCACTTTGGTCCTGGGCCACTGACCGCTGGTGCCTGGAGGAACTCTGCACACAGCACGGAGTCTCCCTGGAGAGGCAGCAACAGGTACCAACCCTTTCAGGGGCAGGAGGCAGTTTCTCCGAAGAAGAAACACGTGCCTTCTATGTTGGGCCCAAGCACAAATCCCTGGGATTCTTCACCCCAGGAAGTGAGTGCAAACCCAGTAATGAAAGCAATGTGGCCCCGGGGGCGGGGAGACCCAACCACCAGCAGCAGCTCACTTCTTCAACATCTTTGGCAGAAACTGATACGTAAACAGGAGATTTTTTAAAGCAACTGGCCTCAGAATTGTTTATTTCATTCTCACAAAAGTGGAAGGATCATCTGTTTCATCAAAACACAAAGGAATAATTTCCTCCTTCCGAAATGAAGTAACAAAGGCCCACCACTCACCGCGGCGGGGGCAGCCTGGCTTCCCTCGTTTCCTGCCTTCACCACCGTCAGGCCCCGTGGCTGCAGGGGGGTCTGGGCTCCTGGTGGGGCGTCAGGACAGCACATGGTACAGCTCAGCAGATGCTTCTCTCTGAATCTGACCCAGAAAAGAGAGGAAGTCCAGATTTACAGAGGAGGTGGTCAACTTAACTTCCAACATAACCTACAGTTCTCCCTGTTCTCATCATCAGAAATAATGACAGTTGTTACACAAAAAGTCCCCGGGTCCGTCTCCACACCGATGGCGCGTATCCCTGGGCTCTGCTCAGCGTCCTTTCCCAGAACCACAGCTTTTCCTTCTTCCTGTGCAAACACAGCCTCTGCTCCCCCAGCACACCGATCGGGTTAGGTGCATCCTCCTAGCTCCAAGGTGTCAAGGCGAGGCCACGCGACACGCTTGCTTTGCTCTCTCTCAGCGGCCTCCAGGCAGCCAGCCGTCACGTCTTAGAGCGCCTACCACCTAAACCTGCTCGCGGGAGACCCAGTTTGATCCTTGGGTCAGGAAGGTCCCCTGGAGAAGGCAATGGCTTCCACTCCAGTATTCTTGCCTGGAGAATCCCATGGACAGAGGAGCCTGGCAGGGATCCATGGGATCACAAACAGTCGGACACGACTGAGCAACTAAGACACGAACACCACTTCTCTCACAGCCAGCCCCATCCCTCCAGGGTCACACGTGGCCGGCAGTTCAGGCCATGGGAACTGAGGGAGCCGAGGGTGAGCGCCAGCAGGAGGAGGGAGGAGGGAGGAGGGAGGAGGAAGGAGGCGGACGCAGAGTCGAGGGGCAATCTGCCGGAGGATCAGGCAGAGCAGCTTCTAAACAGGCGCGTGGGCACCGGCCCTAAGGTGGCCGTGATGCTGGAGTCGACATGGTCCACCTGGGCCAAATTTCCTCAGGTTTTCCTGACCTCAGTGGGCATCTTCCTTTTGAACTCTGTCAGGTATTGACTTATCTTTATTTTATCAACGTTTGTTTCTGGAGAGTTATCTTGTTCTTTGTTTGAAACACACTCTTTTCCTTCTTCATTCATCTCCACTCTGCACATTAGATTAAAACAGCCATCTCTCCATTCACTAATGTAGGAGATGAACCACGATAATCACCCTGACTTTAGCTCCTGGCTGCTTCTCAAACTTTTGGGATGGTCCAGGCCATCTTATTTGTTCTCAGAGGTCCTGGTAGACCTGCTGTGCATGCTAAGTCACTTCAGTCTTTCTTTGCAACCCCATAGATTGTAGCCCACCAGGCTCCTCTGTCCATGGGATTCTCCAGGCAAGAACACTGGAGTGGGTTGCCATGCCCTCCTCTGGGGGATCTTCCATGCCTTCCTCTGGGGGATCTTCCTGACTCAGGGATCGTACCCTGGTCTCTTACATCCCCCGCATTTGCAGGGTTTTTGGCTTTTTTTTTTTAACCACTAGAGCCACCTGGGAAGCCGCCTAGTTGATCTGTCAGAGGGAGGGTCACAGTCAGCAGGAGATACAGGCTGACCAGGGACCCAGACCCTCTGTCCTCATTAAGCCAGGAAAGTACGCAGCCAAGCCCCTTGCGGAGAGAAACCAGGAGGTGGGTGTCTCTGTGCTGGGCTTTGAGGTGTGGCTATGCTGGCTGAGGGGGGGAGGACGTGCCGCTGCTCCCACAGCAAACTGCTGCTTTGCTCCCCGAAGGCCTGCGGGACTTGTCAACTGAATCCCCATTGGCCGTCCCCAGGGACCTGGGGACTCATCCCTCAGGCCCCATCTGGGGCACAGGCGTGTGACAGGCTCCTCCCAGGGGGGTTCCGATGACTTGGACAGGGGACAGGGAGAAGGTGAGTGAGGCGTCTGCGGTCTCCCCAGAATCTGCGGTGCTCAGTGAGAAACTGGGCTTCAGGCAGTAGCTTTCCGAATGAGCAGATGGGCCTCTTCCAGGGAGAGAGATGGGGGTCTGGTTCCTCCTGTTCCACCCCAGTCCCGCCCAGAGCCCTAGGGGGACAGCCCTGGCGGCGCCCATGAACATAAGAAGCAGCAGAAGGATGTGTTTCAAGCAAAAGAACAAGATACTCTCCAATCACATAGGTGATTCTTTGCTGTTGCTGGTGGGTCTTGTGGATACAGCCTGTTGTCTTTCTGAGTAATGTGGAATTATGTGTTCTGAAGTCCTTTTAATTAGTACTACATTGCATCTACAGACCAAATTGGAAAAAAAATGATATGTTGACAATATTGAGCTTTATTTCCATGAACATAGATTATATCTTCATTTATTTAGTTCTTTGATTTCATTCAACTAAATTCTGTAGTTTTCCTTATATAAATCTTGTACATAATTTGTTAGACATATACTTAAGCACTTCATTTGTGGAGAATGCTACCAAAAATAGCATCATGCTTTAAATTTCAAATTCTTCTTATTCACTGCTGGTACATATAAAAGTGAAAGCAATGGGCGTGTATCCTGCAGACTCACTATAATAATTTATTAATCCCAAGAGTTTTTTTATTCTTTTGGATTTTCTACATAGAAACTCATGTCATATGTGAAAAAAAAGTTTTATTTTTTTCCAGTCTATATACCTTTTCCTTCTTAGTGATTTAGCTAGAACTTCCAGTACAGTATTGAAAAGGAACAGTAATAGAGTCCATGATTACTGAACTTAGTGGGAAAGATATGAGTTAATATGTTAGATGTAGGTGTTCTATAGATCTGGACTGCACTATTATTGCTAAATAGAAGCCTGTGTTTATTTTTTGATGTGGTCCTCTTAGCATCTTGCATTTCTGTGGGGCCATTTGCCTTCTGTCTGTAGAACTTCCTAAAATAATTCTTTAGTGAAGGTCTGCTGCTGGCAAATTCCCTTGGTATTAGTCTAAAAAATACTACTTTTACCTTTACTTTTGAAGAATACTTCACTATTTTTTCTCTGATAACTTTGTGTTCCACTGTCTTCTAGAAGGTATCATTGGGTGTGTGTGTGTGTGTGTGTGTCTTATTCTTGCTCATTAAGGGTGATGTGTCATTTAGCCTTCCTCCTGTAGTAAGTTCTTTTTTTTATTTGTCCTTAGTTTTCAAAATCTTTGTAGTCATGTAACTAGGTGTGACATCTTTCTATTTCTCCTCTCTGATATTTATAATTCTTATAGAATCTGTGAAATGATGTATTTCACCATTTTGAGAAAATACTTGGTCTCTGGCTGCTTAAATATTTTTTGCCACATTTTCTCTTTCCCTCTTGGGTCTCCAGTTAATATGTTTCAGACTTTTCTCTATTTCTCCTGGCTCTTTTGGTATACTTTCCACTTGGGGAGATGTCTCTGTTTCTTGATATTTTCTCAATCCTATCTTTCAGCAAACCAATCCTCTCTTCAACTCCATCTCATCGCTATTACATTTATCTATTGAGTTCTTGATTCTAGTTACTGTATTTTTATTCTATAATATCAGTTTACAGATTTTAGTCTTCTGTGTAGTTCTTCAAAATGTCATCGGGTTTTCTATACACATTAATAATGTTTATTGAAAGTCTCTGGTATTATACATTTCTTACCTAAATTAACAGTGGGTTTGTTTATATTGAATGTTTTTTTTTAATCTTTTCTGTTTGAATTACTTTTCTACTATACCTGGTAAATTTTGTTTGAATGTTGATTACAGTTTGTGAAAAATTACAGAAGCTTTGGAGAGGGTTGCCGTACTTCAGGAAGCGCTCGTTTTCTCCCGGCAGTTGATTCACAGTGACGGCCGCCAGCGGCAGCCCGGCGGGGCCCCAGCTGTCTCGGCTGCGGGGAGCGCACGGGGCCCCCACGCCCCTCCCGGGGCCACTGTGCTGCTCCTTCGAGAAGCAGCATCCCTCCCTCTGCTGTCAGGAACGGCCCGCCGCCCGCGGCTCCGTCTCCCGACTCCACGGCAGCTTCACGGTGAAGCGAAGAGCACGCGGCTCCCTGCTCACGCCGCGCCCGAGGCTCCCGGCTCCGCAGCGGAGCCGGAAAGCGCGGCCCAGGGTGGCCGCCGGTCCCCAGGGCCCCACGGGGCTCTCCGCCACGTTCTCGCGCTCCACCGCGGATTCCCAGCGGTTCTCTGTGACCAGCAGACGGGGCACAGCCGCGGTCGCTCCCGGGGTCAGCCTACGGCAGGCTCGTCTGGCTCTTGAACAGCTGCTGGGCGAGCGGCCGCCAGGCCGAGAGGCAGGTCCACGAGGGGCCACGCGGGCGGAGGCGGAGCCCTTCAGCCTCCAGCACGTGCCCGTGGAGGACAGGCCTCGGGTCCCCGCAGGCCCGACCGCAGCCTCCGCCGACACCCCGGCTGCAGCCTGCGAGGGACAGCGAGGGAACCACCCGACCAAGGACGACGCCCCAGTGAACAGAGGGCGCTGCTCTCTACACCCTTGGGGACACCTCCGAGCACACGGGGCGGTGCCGGAGTCCCGGTGGACGCCGAGGCCCCGCCTCCTCCTGATGCCGCCCTGCCGGAGCCCCGCCCCGAGCCCTGAGGCCCCGCCTCCTCCTCAGCCACCTCCCATGGAGCCGCCGAGGCCCCGC
>SJYT01000391.1:12306-30851 GCA_006410635.1 Cephalophus harveyi
GACTTTACCGAGCGACAGGAGCGAGCGACTCCGCTTCTGGAGGACGCTTGGGCCTCCGGGAAGGTGCAGCAGGAGAGACCGCAGCCCCCGCCTCCCCGGGTCCCCCCACCGCCTGCCCCCGGGCCTCCCCTGAGGGGCAGCCCCTCTCCTGAAGGGCCCTCGGAGCGGATCAGAAACAGTCGCTTTTTGTTACAAGGTGGCCGTGGCCACACGTGGTGTGTTCCGTCTGGTTTCTTCTGCTTTGGTTTTCTTTTTTATTTTTTAAAAAGAAAAGCATTTCTCACATACTAAGTTCTCATACTGTAATTCCTGGAAATCATTCTGGAATCAAATAATTTTTGTCTGTTAAGAAAATAAAAAGAACACTAGGAGACTTCCTGCCGCCCTGGGACGTGGGCCAGCAGACGGGGGTTTCAGCCTCCTCCTGCCAGGAGTTGCAGCGACGTGGCCGCCGCCAGAGACCAGGGGACTGAGAGCCAAGGGCAGGCGCCCACCGGGCCGGGGCTCAGACAGCCCTGTTCCCCTGGACCCTCTCTGGGCCTCCGAGAAGAAAGGGGAGAAACGTAGCCATCACTTAACCATGCGGAACTCCACAAACCCAAACACAGACAGTGGACAGTTGAAATCATAAGCAATGAAGTTGGTTTGTAATGTTGCAAACCCAGTGATGATCCATCATGACGGTTCTGCTGACCTTCTCGTGAGGCAGCCTGGAAGTATCCTCGGGGCAGCCTCCTGGGGGACAGACACCCAGCAACGTTCCTCTGGGACTTTTACTGATCAAAAGCCAGGGGCCGTGCTGGAGATTGTTCATGCCTGTGCTTCCTAGGAATTTGTAGATGGCACCCGGAGGCCAGGGAGTTAGAGGCCCCCAAGTTCACTGGACACCTTCAAGGCCCCCCCAGGAACATGGTGGGGAGCGCCTCGCCTCCCTTCTGGCTGCTGTAAGGAATACGTGACCACGCGAGCTTTGAGAGAAATTCACCAAATTCCGATCACGGGTGCTGGAAATTCAGAGTTGAGTCGTGCCACAGAAGTTTGGAAGTTGCTCAGCAATTAACATTATTTTTTGTGAAATTCCAGCAACACTGATGGATTTTCCCTGAATTCCACCAACCTCCCGGAACCCACAGTGTCTCCGGGAGTTGAGGTCCCGGCCCTTCCTTTGTCTCATCCCTCCCTTCCACAGTTTTCCCGCTTCTGCTTATCTCAGATGAGCAGTGGGCCAGCCCCACTGTGCCAAGCAGACGCTTGTAACCTCACAGAAGAAACAGACCACCACCCAGAGCCCCACCTCCCCGGGAGAGCCTGTCTGAGTC
This sequence comes from Cephalophus harveyi, assembly GCA_006410635.1. NCBI lineage: Eukaryota > Metazoa > Chordata > Mammalia > Artiodactyla > Bovidae > Cephalophus > Cephalophus harveyi. Next base: position 13,626 of record SJYT01000391.1, read on the forward strand.
ACTCCCCAAGGAAAAGAGTGTGAAGAACACGCATCTGTTTCAGGAGGCGTCCCAGTGAGCCACCTGACTAGAGACGTGAGAACCACAGGCCTGCGGTGCTGGGTAAAGCTTGCCCAGGATACCCTCCTCCTCACGGGGAAGGGACTCAGCCTCTGCTCCTCTGTAGGGGCTGAGCAGAGACATGACCGCACCCACCCGTCACAGCCCCCCGGGAGGCCTCGTGGGGCCACTGACCCATTTCCTCCAGAGATCTGAGCAGGGTGTGTGATAGCCCCGTGTTTCACGGAAACACGCCTGCCCTCTGCTTCCAGTTCACCCTGCCTCCTCCCCCAGGAGCTGTAATTCAAACCCCGTGCTGATGAGGCCCACGTGCCAACGGGCGTCCGGTCGACGAGGGCCTGCTCAAGCAGAACCACCCATCCGCTCTGTCACCCAGCTGTCATCTGGGGATAAGAGCCTGGAAGAAGAGAGCTAGCCGTCTGCCATGCCTGGGGGTCCGCATTTGGTGCCATTGACACCCCAGATAGAGCTCCATCCCAACAGGGGCCCCCGTGTGTGACAGCATCCTCCGAGGCCCGTAATGAGGCCGGCACCTCCATCCCCCGGATCGCGATGGTCCTGCTACAGAGGCCCTGTTCCCCAGAGCCACAGGAAGGAGCAGGCGGATGGTACGAGATCCAGGCCCGGTCCACCCCGAGCCAGGCAGGTGGCGCTGCCGGTGCCAGCTCCGGGCGGCCGAGGGACACAGCTCTTCCTGCGTCGTCGGCTGGAGAAGGGAGGTCCAGGCTGCCTCTCACTGCCAGCTCCAGGGGGCTGCGCGTGCTTATCTGGGGCAGAGGTCTGAGGAGACCCCCTCTCCAAACCCAAGGCCGTCTGAACACTGGTTTGAACAACAGGCTAGGAGTGTGATCAGTCACCCACACTGAATGGGGATCCGGTCCATTGCCCTGAAGGCAGTGACAGGAAGGCCCCCTTAACAAAGGCCCCAGACCCAAGGCTTAGGCAGCAGGCCGCCTGGAGGCCGGATACCCAGCATCAAGGCATCAGCAGGAGGGCTTCGGCGAGGACTCCTCCCCGACCTGAGCACGGCCCGCCCATGGCCTGTCCTCTGTGCACTTTCCAAAGTCAAACTTACCCCGAAAAGATCGTGGTCACTGTCTCGTGGTCTGCTGCCAGTCCGATCCACTCCAGTTTTCTGAATCCCAGGGAAACCATTATATCTGAGACGCGTGCTCAGCAAATCAATGAGATGCTCCCAAAACTGCGATGCCTGCAGCTGGCGTTGGTCAATAGAAAGGGCCGGTTCTTCTCCACGGCAGTGCCTGACTGCACATCACACAGCCAGCATTTCAAAAGTTGAACAAGCTGGGCTACGAGGTTTCTAGCCCAGAATATGGTTGATATACTACATCAACCATATTCACCTGACCTCTTGCCAACCACTTCTTCAACCATCTCAAGGATGTTTTGCAGGGACAAGTCTTTGCTTCCACAACCAGCAAGAGGCAGGAAAATGTGACCCTGTGACCTGTCCCTGTCTCGGTCCTGAGCACATGCCCCGCCAGTGCCCTAGGCCCCCCACCCTGTCAACCACGGAGCTCTGCTGGCTCCCCCGGCATCGCTGTTCCTCCAGATTTTTCCATCCGCAGGCGCTGTCATCTGCCCCATTGACAGCAATCCAGACAAGCAGGCCGCACTCTCCTCAGCTCTGGGCTCCTTGAGCAGCTCGCCCCCACCCTCCCCGCCCAGACCTGCAGCTGACCCTGCTGTCCTTGGTGGGGGGCGGGGGCGGGGGGGCGCAGAGGGGAGATCCTCAGTAATGGAGTTTAAAGAGCACCTGCTCAGAAATTCCTGAGATTTGTGACTTAGGCTTGCTTAAGGTTCTGGTTGTTTGCAAAAAGTCATAGCGTTGCTCGCTTAAAATCTTATCTGTTTCTCTCGTCCATCTTTAAAAATAAGTAGAAAAAAGTGATTCTGGGCCCGGCTCCACACCGTGTGCCTCTCCCTGTGAGATAATCAGTGTTAATAGGGAAAATGGAAAGGTCACTGAGGAAGCGGCGTGCCCTGCAGCTTCATCAGGACGGACGAACAGACCCTCCTGAGAAGCAGCGGGCAGCCTGGAGCCCGGGTTGCCCCGACAGGCAGGTGGGCATCTAAGAGAGGCCGGGCTCACCTTTGACCTCCTGTCATGTGGTTTAGCTCCTGAGAGTCTCTCGGCTTCAACCTTTGTTCATCTTTAAAAATAAATAAAAATGTATTTCTTGCTTAGGAAACCACCTATCAATGAAAACGAAGCCTGGTTAGATTTTAGAAATAGGCATTTGAAATTAATTATTTTTTTCTTTTTAATGTTATATGTACACAAAGAGCTTTGATTATTTTAAAAAATAACCGTATATATATAAATGTGTTAATGGGAAGACTCTAAAAATACATGTTCTCTTGCAAAACCAGCAATACATGAACCGTGAACTCCCTGATGTTCAAGCTGGCTTTAGAAAAGGCAGAGGAACCAGAGATCAAATTGCCAACATCCGCTGGACCATGGAAAAAGCAAGAGAGTTCCAGAAAAACATCTACTTCTGCTTTATTGACTATGCCAAAGCCTTTGACTGTGTGGATCACAAACTATGGTTTTTCCTGTGGTCATGTATGGATGTGAGAGTTGGACTGTGAAGAAGGCTGAGCGCCGAAGAATTGATGCTTTTGAACTGTGGTGTTGGAGAAGACTCTTGAGAGTCCCTTGGACTGCAAGGAGATCCAACCAGTCCGTTCTGAAGGAGATCAGCCCTGGGATTTCTTTGGAAGGAATGATGCTAAAGCTGAAACTCCAGTACTTTGGCCACCTCATGAAAAGAGTTGACTCATTGGAAAAGACTCTGATGCTGGGAGGGGTTGGGGGCAGGAGGAGAAGGGGACGACAGAGGATGAGATGGCTGGATGGCATCACGGACTCGATAGACGTGAGTCTGAGTGAACTCCGGGAGATGGTGATGAACAGGGAGGCCTGGTGTGCTGCGATTCATGGGGTCGCAAAGAGTCGGACACGACTGAGCGACTGAACTGAACTGACTTGCAAAACCAGAGATAACCTACCAAATGCTTATTTCACGAGCAGTTTGCCAGTTAACAGGGACTAACCTCCCCTCTGCTGGTGGAGATGTCCACGGAGGCCGGGTTAAGGCCAGCGCCCCCCGCCAGTGTCCTCCCGTCCTCAGCCAGGGCTGTGGCTCACAGTGTCAGCCAGGATGAGTGGGTGTCACATTCAAGTTTCTCCATGTCAGGCTCACCTTTTCCTGCCGAATCCCCTTCACTGGCGATGGTACCGGGCTCTCAGGCTCTCTGGCTTTCTGAGCTCAGTACTTCAACGACGCAGACTGAGCCGCTGGAATGCTGTTCATTGTGTGCTTGTACCCAGAGTTCATGGAAAATAAGTTGTCTACAGCAGTGTCAGTTCCCTTTGTTTATTTACCCTTTAGGTGGTTAACGGGAGCGGGGTCATTTCACGAGTGCCTTCAGACATGGACCGATTCCCTAAAAAAAAAAAAAAAACAAAACCAAAACCAGAAGTCCCTGTGTATTCTCTGTGCTGTATTTCTTTATCCTCAACTTAAAACTTGAAAAATGTTAACACGTGGACGCTGGTTGTTGGGACGGCATTCTCGTCGCACTGACCCGTGTGCTGTTGTTGCAGAAACCAGTAATCAAGAAACCAAACACCACACTTGGAGAGCTGGAGAACTCAGGTTTATTACGCCAGCGGGCCCAGAGGAGTTAACACTCTAAGCTCTGAGCCCTGAACAAAGGGGTTGCAGAGTTTTTATAGACTATAGTGGGCAACACTAGCTGTTAATAGGTGGGTTGAAACTAAGGGCTTTTGCCCGGGTGGGAACAGAGTCAAGATGGGAGGGGATGCCTGACCTTTACGTGGATAGGCATAGGTAAGCAAGTTGGCAGGGGCTGGGCAATTGCAAAGAGCAGGACAAGGGTGAGTGGGATCAACTCCAGTGCCTAGTATTGTAAATCCCCACTTTCTGAGACCACGTGACCTACGTGATCCAGACTCTGCAAAGGGCAAGCTGGGCTACAGAGGCAGAAGGGGCGGGAAGTTCTGCAAAATTACAAACGTTCCTCTTGGCTGTGAGCACAGCGAGCCCTCCTTCACCAGGAAGGAGGTCGGGCACCACACGCTAGAATCCATGTAAAGGGCACGGGCTCCTCCTGTGCGGGTGGCCTGGGTCCCGTGTTGGTGGCACCTGTGGATGGCAGTTGACGGGACCCTACGAAGGACTTGCCGAGGCGGCTTCCTGTGTCAGCTTAACTGGTCTCAGGGACTCCCCACTGGCTGGCTAGACAGGATCCTGGGTGTGTCTAGGAGATGATCCTTTGAATCCTTGAACTCAGTGAGCAGATGGCCCTGCCTGGGACAGGAAGGCCTCATCAAATATGATTAGGGCCCAAGAGGACAAAAACGGGAAGGAAGGGCAAACTCCCCCTCCCCTCGAGCAAGGCGTCCACCTTCTCCCACCTCGACATCAGCACTCCTGGTCCTCAGGCCTCCGCCTGGGACGGAGTGGCAGCACCAGCTGTCCTGGGCCCCAGCTTGTGGGAGGCAGATTGTGAGCTGGCTCCTACAACGACTCTCCTGAAATCAAGCATTTCATTTAAAGAAGAGAGAGAGAGAGAAATCAGTAAGAAAATAAAAATGCATCTACTTAGCCTCATTTCCTGAAAAATAAATACTGAAACTATGTGCAGAAATGAAAGCAAACTTGTTCTTTTGCCCTTGGCTGAAGAGCAGAGGGAAAGTCACTTTCTTTCTGCCTGTCCTCCGCCTGTCACCTCTCTGTCTTCTGTCCGTCTGTCTGTCCTCCGCCTGTCACCTCTGTCTTCTGTCCGTCTGCCTGTCCTCCGCCTGTCACCTCTCTGTCTTCTGTCCGTCTGCCTGTCCTCCGCCTGTCGTCTGTCTGTCTTCTGTCCGTCTGTCTGTCCTCTGCCTGTCATATCTGCTTTGTCGTTGTTCAGTTGCTCCGTCCAGCTCTTTGAGACCCCGTGGAATGCAGCACGCCCGGCTTCCTGTCCTTCACTATCTCCTGGAGTTTGCTCAAACTCCTGTCCACCGAGTCAGTGATGCCATAAAACCATCGTATCTGTTTATCCATCCCCTATCTATCTATGCACCGTCTAGCCACCTAGCCTCTATCCCATATCAGCTGTTTGCACATCATCTGTCACCTGACTCTCCTCTGCCACGTGTCTGCCTGTCATCTGTCTGCCTGCCTGCCGTCTCTCATCCGTCTAACACCCATCTAGAGCAACGTCAGGAGGCCGCAGAGGAGGCAGCCTCAGGCAGGAAGCGTCGCAGGCAGGAAGGGTGAGGAAGGGTTAGGCAGGCGGTGGGACAGGTCAGGCCTGAGTCACCTGCACATGGAGACCCTGCAAAGCCGCCCAGGGCACGGGGCCAGTGCAGCTTCGTCCACCCCAAGGGGCGCGTCCAGTTGGCTTCTTGGCGGCCTGGCAAGCTGCAGGTTGCTGGCTAAAAGGCAGCACGGCGCTGCTTCTTCCCCGTGGTGTGACCCCTCCCTGTGAAAGAAGGTCTGTCCTCTGAAGCGAGCCGAGGAAAGCTGTGCTTCTGGGGCCAGGGACCAGCTCTGCACGAGACCAGCCCTGGCACCAAGAGGGACTCAAGCTGGGCCTCCAGGGCCCCCAGTCCCTTTCCCTCCCGGAGGCTTCATGTCCTCAGGCAGAGCTGCAGGTCCCAATGACCGGGGTCACCCAGGGCAGGTGTGAGTCCCCGCCCTTCTGAATCTTGACCATTGTCCAGTCCCAAAGGACAGCTCTCAGGTCAGGACACGTGAAGCCGGGGGGAGGAGGGCAGGCCCTACCAGGGCTTCCTGTCAGCACCGTGCCTGGCACTTACTTGGCCCCCGTCCATCAGAAGAGCTCTCACCCGCCCCTTGGACACACAGGGTCCCCGAGTGGCTGCGGCTCCTAAACACCACCCGCACACCCCGGTCTTCCCCAGTGGCCCCGTCCGTCAGCTGAAGAGCCCTCTGCTGAAGCACCGCCTGCTGGCCTGGCTGGGGGTCTCCCGGCTGTGAGCCCTCCAGGTCACCCGGGGTGACATCAGCAGTCTCTGTAGGAACCCAGCCCGCAGGGACGTGTGCGAAGGTTAACTTGTGCGGCGTATGTTCACAAAACAAAGCTGAAGGCCATGTCCACTGGTGGGGCTCCCGTGGGTCCCCCAGCCCTGCAGCTGGCCCACACTCTCCACGAGAGCCGGGAACGTCTGCCACGAGGGGCTGCGATGGCTGAATCGGGCTTGGCCCTGGACAGGTCAGGAGCCTGGGGCTGGCGACAGAGTCCTGGGAGGATGAAAAGAGGGGACGGCGGCTGATGGTGACCCCAGCCCCCCAGGTCAGAGGCGTGTGTGGGAAGCACGGCTGTAAAGCGCGGGGTGCTGAGGGCCCAGAGCGTGCCGGCTCCTCGCAAACCTCTTCACACAGGTTTCTTCAGGCCCCACGCACCCCGCCTTCCTTGGTGAAGACCTGAACTCAGGATGTGGGGAGCTTCCTGAAGACCCCACGCTGGCCCGAGCATGCCCCGGGGGGAGGCCTCCCCCGGGCCCGCGCGGAGCTGCTCAGCTCCATCTCTGCCCCTCGGCGGGGCCCGGTGAGGCCCCGGCGCGGTCGGGACGCGCCGTCTTGGCGCCCGGGCCCCTGGGAGCTGGCGCGGGTCAGGGCCGGGTCCCCGGGGCGGCTGTGAGGGCGCGGCGGCCGCCGTGTGCGGGAGCCGGCGCGGAGCAGAGCGGAGAAGGCCCGCGGGCCTGGGGGTGCAGGGGGCAGCAGACCCCGGCGTCGGGGCGCAGCAGCGTTCCAGGCCCCGGATTCAACCAGGATGAGACCCTCGGCACGAGCCGGGAAAGAATGTGCTCCGGGGGGTGTCGGCTGGCCCCTGGGCCTGTGTGAAGTAGGCCTCGGCCTCGGCAAGCAGGACAGATGGTCGGCCAGGGCCACGGCCCGGGGCCTGGAGGGGAAGGGCAGCGGGCCAGCCCCGGTGCGGGCTCTGGCCTTTGAGCCCCGAGCGGGCCAGGGCTCTGGGGGGCCGACAGGCCTTTCCAGGCGGCCTCGGGGCTCCGGCTGCAACGGCCGGCAGTGCGCCCCTCCGTACGAGGGGGTCGGGGTCCAGTCTCTCCCGCTAAAGCGGCTTCCTCGGGGCTCATACAACCCGAGCTCGGCCCGCGCTCCAGCTGGCCGCCGCGCCCGCCCCAGGCAGGGCCTCCAGCCCCGGAGCTGGCCCCTGGAACACCCGCTTCTCTATTTTTAGGCTGTGGCAAGCCTGATGGCTTTTGCTGTTCTCCTCAGCTGTCTTCTTTGTATTTCCAAACATAGGGAATACAAGTTCATTTTTACTCCTTTCCAGCCATATCGAGAGCCTTCCTCCTTCGGCTCAAAGGCTGATGGAATGCTCTTGCTTCCCGCATGGCGCTATCTCAGTCCTTGCGGCGGATGACAAGACCCCCACAGTCCCACAGGGCCCCGAGAGGGCCTGAGGGCGGAGCCACTGTGCCCGAACGTCCCTCAACTTACCCTTAGCTCACTCTCACCACCTCGACAAAGTCTGAGCAAACCAGAAACCAAAAAGTGGTGAATAGTGACATCACAGGCAATTAGGAACTTGAAAGTCTGAGCAGAAAGCAAGCCCAAAGAACAGCCCGCGCCAAGACAGAGAGCCGAGGTGAAATCGCCATGTGCCCAGCGGGGCACCCGCGGTGCAGCCGGGGACGCCGCTGACACAGGCAGGAGGAGACTCTGTCATCCGAAGGACACTTTAAAGCCATGTATTCAAAGGGACTTTTTAATGATTTCCCAAAGTCTGAGAAAGAAAACAGGGCAACTGGGAAGTCTAATTTTTTACAAATGATCAGGGTTAGACCGGAGAAGGCAATGGCAAGCCACTCCAGTACTCTTGCCTAGAAAATCCCATGGATGGAGGAGCCTGGTAGGCTGCAGTCCATGGGGTCGCTGGAAGTCGGATGCGACTGAGCGACTTCACTTCACTTTTCGCTTTCACACAATGGAGAAGGAAATGGCAACCCACTCCAGTGTTCTTGCCTGGAGAATCCCAGGGACAGGGGAGCCTGTTGGGCTCCTGTCTATGGGGTCGCACAGAGTCGGACACGACTGAAGCGACTTAGCAGCAGCAGCAGCAGCAGCAGCAGCAGGGTTAGACTGCCAAGAGTTTCTAACATCCAGGGAGCGTGAGGGACGTGTGAGCCTGGTTCTCTGCACTGCTGGCAGGGGGTCCAGTCCACCAGGACGTGGCCGTGATCCGTCTTCGGTGGTCTGAAGACAAGGCGAGAGAAGAGTGGGCGTGCTCACGGGACGTCCCCGAGCTGGCTCCCGGCACGCAGCCCGTAGTCGGCACCACATCCCGTCTCCGCAACGAGCCTGACCATCTTCGCTGCCTGGGCAGAGGGGCTTGGAGAAGGTGGCTGAGAGGGAACTGTGCCCTTGGGCCATACAGACTTAACGGCCTGAATGGGACTGCTGCCGCGGGCGGGGCCACGCTGAGGTTCATCCCCCTGAGGGGTCTCCAGAGGCCTGGGAGGTGGCTCAGGCCCTGGGGGACGGGACTGCAAGATCAGTGTCCAGGGAAGAGCAGGTCCCTCACAGAGCTGTGGAGCTGGTGGTGGTAGGAAGTGGGGACCAGGCCACCACCTGCCCTCTGGGGCTGGGAGTCAGCTCAAGAGGATGGGAGTGCAAGGCCGCCTTGAGGCTTAAGGGACTAATTTCCTTTCAAGGCTTGACCTGTGTGGATTACGGATGAAAGAATCCTAGAAATGCTTGTCACCAAGAGTAATGTGCAAAAGGAGGACCATGGCACTGGTTATATGAGCGAACGCCAGACTGTAAGTGTTTGGAGCTGTCCGCTGGGGTTCCCGGCACCCCTGAGCCCCCAGAGGGCCTGAAGGGCGTGTTCTCATCCTGAAGTCAGTGCAGGGCAAGGGGGACGTGGCAGCCTTGCTACCCGCCCAGTTGCACCAAAGTGGAAAGGGTTCGGTTTTAAGTTGCAAAATGAGTTAAGAATAGGCAAATCCCCAGCAATTTTGTCTGGCCAAATTACACTTTTAGACTCACGCCTATAACTTTATATTTTAAAGGCGCACATCACTGCATAACCTCCTGAAAATGCATCACCCTGCTATTTGTTTTTAAAACCTCATCTGGAACTTTTCACAATATTTAACCCCCCGCCACCACCTTTGGATAAATAAAGTAATGTCATCCCGTTAAGACCAACTACTGAATCATTTTTAGACACCTCCTTGACAAGCAGTTTTTAGGGTGGGAGAGTTTCACTGCTGTCCCTGAGGAGCGAGGCCAGGCTGCCGTGGGCTCCGGGGTGTGCGTTGCTGCAGACCTCAGAGGCTCCTGGGGTCACCCCGGGCTGGGGAGGCAGACGCTGGGCTCCGGGACGGGGCTCACAGAGCTGAGGGTCATGTACATGGGAATGGGAGTCAGCTCAAGAGGATGGGAGTGCAAGGCCGCCTTGAGGCTTAAGGGACTAATTTCCTTTCAAGGCTTGACCTGTGTGGATTACGGATGAAAGAATCCTAGAAATGCTTGTCACCAAGAGTAATGTGCAAAAGGAGGACCATGGCACTGGTTATATGAGCGAACGCCAGACTGTAAGTGTTTGGAGCTGTCCGCTGGGGTTCCCGGCACCCCTGAGCCCCCAGAGGGCCTGAAGGGCGTGTTCTCATCCTGAAGTCAGTGCAGGGCAAGGGGGACGTGGCAGCCTTGCTACCCGCCCAGTTGCACCAAAGTGGAAAGGGTTCGGTTTTAAGTTGCAAAATGAGTTAAGAATAGGCAAATCCCCAGCAATTTTGTCTGGCCAAATTACACTTTTAGACTCACGCCTATAACTTTATATTTTAAAGGCGCACATCACTGCATAACCTCCTGAAAATGCATCACCCTGCTATTTGTTTTTAAAACCTCATCTGGAACTTTTCACAATATTTAACCCCCCGCCACCACCTTTGGATAAATAAAGTAATGTCATCCCGTTAAGACCAACTACTGAATCATTTTTAGACACCTCCTTGACAAGCAGTTTTTAGGGTGGGAGGGTTTCACTGCTGTCCCTGAGGAGCGAGGCCAGGCTGCCGTGGGCTCCGGGGTGTGCATTGCTGCAGACCTCAGAGGCTCCTGGGGTCACCCCGGGCTGGGGAGGCAGACACTGGGCTCCGGGACGGGGCTCACAGAGCTGAGGGTCATGTACATGGGATACAGCCCAAACCGAAGTCTCCTGAGGCCAAAGCACCACGGCCTCTGCCTTCCTCGAAAAGGGCAGGGGTGTGGGCTGCCCTGACCCCACCACCGCCCGCGCCCGTGGCCCCTGCTTCTCTCCGTCACCAACCCAGCCTCCGGGTGGTCTCCGTGGTCGAATCCATTCTCTCCCAGGGACAGCGGTACAGGACCCACACGTTCCTCTCCTCTGTGCTTCTCCTCCAGGGCCGTTCATGCTGTGGAGGGGGATGGCTCGTGTGCTGGTCCCCGGGCCTGGGAGTGTCTCGGACAGCATACCTGCAGCTGCAACCCGCCCTGGGAAGCCCCACCTCCACCCCGTGCCCCTAGCCCCACGCCCTGGCCATCCTCTCCTCTACCTTGTCGCTCGACGGCGCCAAACACCCACAGGACTTCAGCACCGGCCATCCCCAGGCCACTGTCCCTGTGGAGGGCACCTCTACTGAAAGCCTCGGATCAGCACGACGGTTCTGCCCTTCACCCCGAGGTGTGCCTCCGGGACGTTTCCTCATCACCATTGACAGAGAGAGGAGGGATGAGACGCGGTAAGTTTCATACACCTTAAAAGATGGGTGGCCCCCTGCCGTCCTATAGATCTGAACGTCGGGGTGACGGTAAACGAAATGAGATGCTCTCAGGCCGGCTCTAAGCCAGTGCTTGACGAGGTTAATGGCACGTGATCCTCTTGACCAGCCCACGGAGCCCACATTTTCAAATATCGTTTGAAGGAGAGCTGTACCCAGCCTCCCAGGGCCTCGACAAGGGTGAAGGCTCTGCCGGCTCAGGACACCCCTGGACGGCAGCACCGCGGTCACCTGCGATTCTTCATCGTCAGGACCCTCCCTGAGGCCACACAGTGGTCAGTGGCCGAGTCGGGCCAGCAGGCTCAGCTCCCCTTCGCTCTGGAGCCCAGAGCAGGAAGCGCCAGATTTCAGTCTCTGATGCCCTTGTCCTTTTCATTTTCCACCTGCAAACTTTGGGTCTTGTGAACAGCGGATGATAAACCAGCTCACGCATTCCCTTTCTGTAGGGACGTATATCCCCGGTCTTTGGAACTGGTGTAGCAACAAGACCACCAGTGCTGTGGTCAGGCTCCCTGCGGTCAGGCCTGGGCTCGACCAGGTCATCTCATCACCTGCACTGGAGTCAATGTGTTCATCTGTAAAACTGACATAATGGCTGTTCTGGGCAGTTCAGATGATATAATTGCCCCAGGGCACTCACACAAAGTCAGGTACACAGTCGTTTAGCCGCTCAGTCCTGTTCGACTCTTGGCGACTTCATGGACTATAGCCCTGCCGGCTCCTCTGTCCATGGGATTCTCCAGGCAAGAATACTGGAGTGGGTTGCCATGCCCTCCTCCAGCGGATCTTCTCGATCCAGGGATCAAACCCACGTCTCCCACATTAGCAGGTGGATTCTTTACCCCTGAGCCTCCAGAGAAGTCCCAGGTACACAGTAGGTGCTCCATAAATGTTGGCTACAAGTACTTGTTTTCAACTGAACTTTGCAAAGATCGCCCTCTGTGTGCTGTCCCAGATGCCCAGTGAGAATGCTGCCCTTTAACCACTGTTTGGCGATGCTGACCTAATAGGGCTCTTTCTCCACCAGGTAAGAGCGACTGTGTACATCAGCCGAGTTTCTGCTGCCCGTCAGCTGCCGCACCTCTGCGGGGACTTTCCTCTGGGTCATGCCTGCCAGATGCTGCCCACTTCTCATCCAGCAGAGGTTCCAGCTGAGAGAAGACAGCAGCGGGCATAGAGACGAATGTGTATAATTTCAGGCGTTTCTGAAGTGAGAAACCAGGGCCTCAGAGGAAAAGACCGCTGTGCTCCAGAAAATGAAATCTGGTGTCAAAACGTATTCTGATGAGGCTATTGAGTTTCAAGGAAAAAGGAAGAGCACGTCACATGTCCGTCCACATCTTAGGAGAAGGTGACGACCAGACTGGCCTCCCGGGCTTGTGCCTCAACCCTGACACCAAATACTGGAAACTGCAGCTTTGTTCCAGCCACGTTTCTCCTCCAGCACAAAGACACGGCCAGCAGATGACAGCTCCGTCTACGCCGGGTCCAGGCAGCACGGATGCGGGGCACACAGCCCTCCTCCTGAGCACCCTGGGGCCGCTGCCGCCTCCACCAGCCCCGTGTCCCTGCAGCGGCCCCAGGCCCTGCCCCCCTTCCCTTCCCTTCCCATGCCCCTAAGACAGCTGTGAGCAGGTGGCGAGAATTTGGAAAAGCTTCTAAAACAAGCAGAAGGGGAAGAGAATTGAAATAAAAAATCAAACCGCTCTGAAAGCCCACGGCGGGTGAGCAGTCACCACGGCATAGACGAAGGAAGGAGCAGATGGAGGGACGAAGAGCAGAAGGCGCCACGGCATCCCTCCTGGCTCGTGGACACACAAGTGCATGTTTTTAAATGTCATCTTTTCTGCTTCTGATTAGTTGTGCATAGTTTAATGACTATCTCATTGCATCATATACAGCAGATACTTTCTGGGCAAAGGCTTCATGGGAGCAAAAGGAAGCACTGAGGCCAATAAATCAGTGTATGCTTGATAAAAACGATGAGAGCAAGGCCTTTGGAGTCCTCGTCAGCCAGCAGGAAGGGTCAGAACTCGAAGGGTCAGAGCCTCGGAGAGCGTGGCCCTGCCTCACGCTGGCCCCCTGCCCGCAGACCCTCCAGCCTGCTGGAGACAAGGACTGCTTTATTGCTCAGACTCTCCTCTCTCCCAGTGAGGAAGATGATCTCGGAAGGAGGATGCCAGCCCCCCCACTCCGGAGTTCAGATCATGTGAGCGGCTTTCAGAGACACTGACTCCCTGTCATTTAATTAAAGCAGAAATGAAGACTTGAGCACTTGAGAATCTTGGGCATTTTAGCCAACAGATTTATCTCACAGAAGATGATTTCCAAAGCAGCAAATGCCTGCTCATTCTAGAATGAATGTGTCCCACGGAGACGGGAAGCACGTGGTCTTCAGAGCACGTTCCCCGCACCGGCCCTGCGCTCAGCACCCAGCTCGGGGCGATCCGCCGCCTTGTGGGTGGGGGTCGGGAAGCAAGGTTCCCAGCCCCGCAGGAAGCACTCAGGCCCTGTGAACAGAGAGTGTTCTGTATCACTTTCTGGGCAGTTTCGGAACAGTCTCACCTACAGGTGGAGATTGTCTAACTGACAGTGTTCTCAGCAACAGACTGTTCTTGATAAACTGCACCAGGAAACCGCCACGGAGAGGGAGGGGGCACTATGGACAGACCCAGGACAGTGACACAGGACAGGGCAAGGGTACCCGCAGGGGGCACGTGACACGCCTCGCCATAAACCAGCGTCACGGCCACTAACGCGTGCTGCCCTGGTGCAAAGGCCCACTTGTTCACCTGTCTCCTCAGCCCCCAAACGTCTCCTGCTCCCCGCGGACGGCGGGCTCTCTGCTGGATCTGTCAGCTCACGGCGCGACCAGCCGCTCGCCCAGCGTCTCTGCAGTGACTGAGGTTCTCTTCACCCCGGCCTGGGCCCCGACATTCCCTGGGGATCAGCGATTGTGCTGGACGTTGGGCTCTTAAACAAGAATAAATCCGCACATTTTCCATCCATTGGCGGTTAAAGTTTAGTCTCAAAACATATCTCTTTCTACAGCTGACAGGGAACACAGACACTGGGCTCCTGCCTCGAAAATGGAGAAGAGGTGAGTAAAGCCTCCTTACTTTTGGAAGAAACTCGATGCCTTCGTGACCCGGAGTGGTGTTGGGGAACAAGATGCCCGCCTGCTGGCTGGGATGCCTGGGGGAGCGTGGTCCCTGCTGAATGGACGCGGGTGTGGCCCCCCTTGCTCTGCTCCCGCCTCTGTGAGACCCCCACGCCTGTGTGTGCACGTCTGATCTGACCTCACAGGAACCCGGAGCCCAAGGGCTGCCTGGCTTCTTCTCAGGAGACCGTGCGCTGGGACTCCGCCCACTGCAGGCTACGGGCGGCGGGGTTTGGGCACTCGGCTCCCACCCACCTCTGGGGGACAAGGCCTGTGGGGAGGGGGCTGTCCTCTCCCCGGTGCCCGTCAGTCACAGCTGTCAGCAAAGGACCAAGACCTGGGTCCCAGCGCTTCGGGGCCCTGACTGGTCTAGGAGCCCCTGGGCCCCAGCCAGACAAAGCCCGCGCGTCCTCCTGTTGGGGCCAAAAGCGCTTTAAACGAAGTGTTCGCTGAATCTCAGTGGCTCTTCCTTCTCTGTGCAAACAGCATGATAGTATTTTGAAATTTATTTGAAAGGGGATGGTAGTAGTTAGTAGTGACTTTTAACATATTTGCAAAATAAGAAAGGTTGCACCTATTTGCAATGAATAAGGAGAAATGAGAGAAATTCAGTGCATCACGGGATCTCCTCTGCTGGCCTCTCAGGATTTGGGAATTTTCATTCCAGGCTGTTCCACTAGGTGTAAATAGCCCGGTGCTGACTGATCGCTCAGGGAAAACATGGACGTTCAGAGAGACTCCATTGGTGATGACTTACAGAAAGATTTCTTGTTGCCTGCGGTCCTGTACATGATGCCAAAGCTGTTTTATTAGGTTAATCTCAGAGCCTGCAGGTCTGCGGGCTGAGGTCTCGGGGCTTCAGTCAAGCACTGGGTACAAAAGGCTGAGAAGGAAGAGACAGGTTAGAAGCAGACCAGGGTGTCTTGGGTCCGGCTCTCACACAGGTGGGATTAGGCGAGCCCTGAACCAACTCGAGCATCCCCGTGGGATGGTGAAATAGACTTACTTGATGAAATTAACAAAGCTGGATCACCCAATTGTGTTGGGGTGAAGGAAGATACTTGAAGGAAGTTATAAGTCCTCCCGTGTGGCTCATGCCTGGGGGTCTTGTCCACACTGCTGACACTGGTCTCTGGTACCCACAGGACACGTATGGTACCTGCTGACTCTGAGCCCAAACTAGGAAGATGACCTCTTAGTGAGAGCTGGCCTTTCTTCCCCTTTTCACAAGGAAATGCAGTGTGAGGGCCCCTTCCCGCAGGCAGTGAGCGGAGGCAGGAGGAGGAAGCATCTTCACAGACACGGCATTTAAAATAAAATCAAATTCATAAACAGTGAGAGTGAAGCAAAGCCACATCTCACATCACATCCCACATCACATCACATCCCACATCTCACATCACATCCCACATCACATCACATCCCACATCTCACATCACATCCCACATCACATCACATCCCACATCTCACATCACATCCCACATCACATCACTGACGTGAGAGAATCTATCTCAGGAGACGCCGTTGATGACGCTGTGCTTCACTGAAGCCAAGCTGTCTGTTTCCTCTGGTGCTAAGCCTCTTAAGCGGGGCTCCTGTCGCCTGACGATGAGCGAAGTCTAATTCATGACCACCCACCTTCGGTGTCGCTCGCCTCACCCTCCGCGCTCCGTGGACACCAGAAGCGCGTCCGTGGTTGGGGTGAAGGCCACCTCGCCTCACCCGCCGCGCTCCTGCAGGTGCGTGCCTCTGGAGTCTGGAGGCGTTCCCTGGCTGGAGCGGAGGTGATTTGTTAAAAGCGGAGTCTGTGGTTCATCCCCTGGGATGCCTTCCCCACACTTCTGGAGTGTTGCCTGGGCAGTTAGCTCCTTGCTGGCCAACCTGGACATCATCTTATGCATTAATCTATGGGCTACTTTCATGCATATGCTTCCTGTATTGATTTTATTTTTCTAGGGAAGTTAACAGGGAATCACAGAAAAGTTGAAATGTCTCATGGATTCTGTCTTCCATTCTTCCCTCTTGCTGTAAAACGTGATTTCTCCTTGGAAGATACCTCCAAAAATGCAAACATTCCTTGGCAACAGGGCGGAATCTTGTGTCAGTGTGGCCCAGAATCTTCCTGTGGGTTCAAGCCCTTAATTTTTTTTTCTGAAGACACTCCTTAAGCGGTTTTCAAGCTCCTGGAATTAATAGTCCTGGGGTATCATTCAACAGAGCAAACTTCTAATGAGGGGTCAGGGTAGTCTGCACACACCCACAGTGGCAGCCTGTGAATCAGATCTCTCTGTCGTTCCTCAGGGACACGAGACAGGGACCCAGCTCTGAGAGGCCCTCTCCCCACCGCCTGGCCGGCTTCTCTGCTTTCCTCTTCCCGTTTGCCAGGCGCAGGGTTGACGGCTCACCTGGAAAGCTGTTAGCAACAGTCAGCAAGTCCCCGTGAGGACCAGCCCCGGCTCACTCCCCCCGCCGTCCCCGTGTCCTGCTCCAGGGTTGCTGTGACGCTGTGAGGGGACCGTTCTTGCCAGGACGCACCCAGGGAGCCCGGCCAGGGGTGGGGGAGACCCAGGCAGACAGGAGCCCACCTCTGGCCCCATGGGTCATGTGGGTGCAGCTCCTGTTTGCCTCGCCGTAGACCCAGCGATGTCCCCATACTGGGAAGGAAGGGGACGTCTGGAGGTCAGGTGGATGGGGCAGCGGGCTGGCTACTTCCCTGCAGAGCAGAGTTTTCAGACCGGCTTCCATCAGAAGGGGGCCTCGGCCTGTTGGTTCCTGCGTCCGTCAGGCCAGCTCTTCCCTGGGGTTGGGATGGGGACCTTGCCCTGGGGTGTAAGTACCAGGTCAGCCCCATCCATCCAGGTGGCCCGAGGGGGTCTTTGCTGGATGGGGAAGGGGGCGCCCTTTCTCCCTGATGCCCCTGCAGCCCCCCTCCCCTGCATGGGCCCCATGCTCTGCACCCGAGCCCAGTAGTACTTTCTACAAAGCTGTTTTCTTCACACCTTCGAGGTGGGGGGCTCCCACAAGCCAAGCCCCCAGCCTGCAGGAGGGCCCCGGGGCCCGTCCATCTGCGGCTAGGACGAGCTCCAGCTCCGGGGCTCCCCCCCCAGCCTGGGGGCCGCATGCCCCCGCGTGCCCCGGGCCCCTTCCTCGGCCCCCTCCCGCCTGGGGG
>SJYT01000391.1:31018-112563 GCA_006410635.1 Cephalophus harveyi
CTCCCACCTGGCCCCTCGGCGCCGATGTCCCCTGGCTCCGGCGACTGCTGGCCTGTCCACCCCGCCAACAGGGGCCTCGCTGCCTTGCAGCCGCCCCTTGAGATTCCTTGGGGCTCCAGACTCCTCGCGTTCTTTCTGGACGTGAGTGGGCAAGGGGCCCCTCAGGGCTGTGGCCGCCTCGCCGTCACAGTGGGAGTCAGTCCAAAGCGAGGGGATGCCGGCCTGACGCCCTGGTGGAGACGCAGGCCGGATCGGGACACACAGAGCTGCAAAGCCCCTCCTCCCAGGACGAGAAAGACGCCGCCCCAGCGCAGCGGGAGCCCGTGGGAGTCAGGGGCCCTTTGACCCGAGCTGGGAAGCATCCCCAGCGCTGTCATCCGAAGTGTGCTGTGTCCACGGGGGCCGCGGCCTGCGCCTCCCGCCCTCTGAGCTCCGACTCCAGGAGGGCCCGGGCGCGTGACAGCCCTGAGCCATGCCTGGGATGGATTGCTTCCTGTGTTTATTTCTGACTGTCCAGCTGGGCGCTAAGCTCGTTCGAGCGAGGATTAGCCTTCCTCTTCTCACAAGCCAGTGAAATCTGACAGAAACTAAAATTACGCTTGGCGGTGGTTTGGTTGCTCGGTCGTGTCCGACTCTGTGACCCCGTGGGCTGCAGCCCGCCAAGCTCCTCTGTCTGTGGGATTTCCCGGCAAGAATACCGGCTGCTGTTGTTCAGTCACTCGGTCGTGTCCAACTCTGTGATCCTGTGGGCTGCAGCCCGCCAGGCTGCCCTCCCTGTCCTTCCCCACCTCCCCAAGTTTGCTCAAACTCATGTCCATTGAGTCGGTGATGCCATCCAACCATCTCGTCCTCTGTTGTCCTGGAGTGGGTTGCCCCTCCTCCAGGGGGTCTTCCCAACCCAGGGATTGAGCCCTGGCCTCCTGCTTTGCAGGCGGATGCTTTACCCACTGAGCCACCAGGGCAGCCTAAATTATGCCTGTGCCCAACAAGTGACGACATCAAACGAGCACCTTCCATTTGCTACGTGTGCAGCGATGAATTCTCTGTACTGTGTTTTCTGGTACTTTTTATATATCACCGTGTAATCAGAAAAGACATTTGATAGCTGATACCAGAAAGCCTCTCAGGGAGAAGGCCATGGTTAGGAAGACAGACACCTTCTCACACAGCTCAAGGAAGGTGATCCCAGGGCAGGCACTGGCAGGACACGGGGGCAGCTGTCCAGGGCTGGAGGAAAGGGATAAGGTGCAGATGCGAGTGGGGTGGGGCTCAGGATCACGCCTGAGGCTGCAGGACTCCCGGGAGCCTCGGAGGCTGCCTGATCCATCGCCGCATGGGTCCTGCCTCCCCCACCTCCGCGCGCTCCGGGCTCACACAGGGGCTCTGGCGTTTGCTTCTGTTTGCTGGATGATTGGCTATTCGGCTCGGGGTCAAGAGCTGGGTTGGGGGCTGTGGAAATTGCAGAGAGCGCAGAATCCGTTATCTGCATCAGCATGCAGAGGCCACGGCGAGGTGGGGGGTCCATGTGATGTGCGGGCTGACCCAGCATAGGAGACGCTGTGGGCGCAGGCCTGGGAAGCTGCGTGCACGGGGCGACAGCCTTGCAGACAGAGTGCAGATCGTCAAAGCACGCCCGTGTGCGCCCACGCGTGCACCTACCACCTACCTGCCAGCTGCCTACGGGGAGGATGACACATCCGAAGGTCCATGGGGGTCGGCCGCATCTGCTCAGGCTGCTACGGCAGGACGGCCCCCACGGTGGATTCTACACGACGGACACTCTGTCCCCAGGTCCAGAGGCTGGACGCCCGAGGTGCAGGGACTGCTGAGGACCCTGCCTGAGGACAGTGCCTGAGGCCAGTGTCTGCTGGCCTGGGGACCCTCTTCCAGGCGTCTGCTCACCGTGTCTTCATGTGGAGGAAGGGGCAAAGGGGTCCCTGGGGCTCCTTTACAAGGTCCCTGGTTCCCTCTACAGGGCTCCAACCCAGGATGGCATGACCCCTGTGGACTGACCTGCTAGAGCGTCTGCTCACCGTGTCTTCATGTGGAGGAAGGGGCAAAGGGGTCCCTGGGGCTCCTTTACAAGGTCCCTGGTTCCCTCTACAGGGCTCCAACTCAGGATGGCATGACCCCTGTGGACTGACCTGCTAGGGCTTCAGCATGTGACTTTGTGGGGGACACAGATGCTAGTGTGTGACTCTGTGGGGGACAGACACTAGTGTGTGACTTTGTGAGGACCACAGGCATGAGTCCGCCGCAGCCCTCACGGCCGCGATGCCAGGCCTGCGGGGCCTCGGGTCAGGAGCACGCGTGGCGCCTGCTGACGGCCCTCTGCTCGCCCTTGTCCTCGTGCCTGAACAGCTCCTGCTTATGGTGGCAACAGCCGTTTGCTAACCACTGGCTTTGCTCCAGACGCTGCTCCAGATGCTAGATGCACAGGCGGAGCCCCTTGACGGCACGTCGCAGATGCCACTATGTTCACAGACTCGAGTTGTGCGACAGTCCTGCACTGAGTCTGTCAGAGCCATTTTCCCAACAGCATGTGCGCACTTCACTTCTGCATCACACTCTGCTCATCCTCACATCGTTTATTCATCACTAGGATATTTGCTTTATGACCCATGCTCTCTGGTCTTTGATGTTACTATTACAAAAAAAATTACAACTCGCTGTTGACTCAGGACAGGCAGCAGTTTTTGCAATGAAGTATTTTGTAATGATGTTTACTCCTTGGAAGGAAAGTTATGACCAGCCTAGACTGCATATTAAAAAGCAGAGACATTACTTTGCCAATAAAGGTCTGTCTAGTCAAAGCTATGGTTTTTCCAGTAGTCGTGTACAACTGTGAGAGTTGAACCATAAAGAAAGCTGAGGGCCAAAGAATTGATGCTTTTGAACTGTGGTGTTGGAGAAGACTCCTGAGAGTCCTTTGGACTGCAAGGAGATCCAACCAGTCCATCCTAAAGGAAATCAGTCCTGAATATTCATTGGAAGGACTGATGCTGAAGCTGAAGCTCCAGTACTTTGGCCACCTGATGAGAAAGCCAACTCACCGGAAAGGTCTTGATGCTGGGAAAGACTGAGGGCAGGAGGAGAAGGGGACAACAGAGGACAGGTCGGTTGCATGGCATCACCGACTCAATGCACATGAGTCTGAGCCGGCTCCTGGAGACACTGAAGGACAGGGGAGCCTGGCGCGTGCAGTCCGTGGGGTTACAGAGAGCCAGACAGACTGAGGGACAGCAACACGTGGCCAAGTACCCTTTACATGACCCTCCGTGCTGGGGCTGGCTGTGCTGGCCCTGTGGTATGTCTGGTATCTGCGCAGATTAGATGGAGCCTGGCCTTCCGTGAGTAGGGCTGCTCTGTGTTCACTCACATTTGTGCCTCCCAAACGTGGTATGTGAATATGGTGACAACCTCTCCTGAGCTCTCAAGTCCTGGCATCAAACTCAGATATCTTTGCTGTTGGACACAAAGCCTACAGAATTTGACAATCTGTGGCTTCCCTTATCCAGCACATGTCTGCATCATGCTGTTGTAGATGACATGCCCAACTTCTAAGCAAAGTTGAGTCTTTAGACTTCACTCTCTGTAACTAGATTGCAGACTCCAGGATGTCTGGCTCTAGGTGAGTGATCACACCATCATGGTTACCTGGGTCATGAAGATTTTTTTTTGTATAGTTCTGTGTATTCTTGCCACCTCTTCTGAATATCTTTTGCTTCTGTTAGCTCCATACCATTTCTGTCCTTTTTTGTGCCCATCTTTGCATGAAATGTTCCCTTGGTATCTCTAATTTTCTCAAAGAGATCTCTAGTCTTTCCCATTCTATTGTTTTCCTCTATTTCTTTGCATCGATCACTGAGGAAGGCTTTCTTATCTCTCCTAGATATTCTTTAGAACTCTGCATTTAGATGAATATATCTTTCCTTTTCTCCTTTGCCTTTTCCTTCTCTTCTTTTCTTTTCTTGGGTATTTGTAAGGCCTCCTCAGACAACCATTTTGCCTTTTTGCATTTCTTTTTCTTGGAGATGATCTTGATCACTGCTTCCTGTACAATGTCATGAACCTCCATCTTTACTTCTTCAGGCACTCTAGGGGATCTAATCTCTTGAATCTGTTTGTTACTTCCACTGTATAGCCATAAAGGATTTGATTTAGGTCATACCTGAATGGTCTAGCGGTTTTCCCTGATTCCTTCAACTTAAGTCTGAATTTGTCAATAAGGAGTTCATGATCTGAGCCACAGTCAGCTCCTGGTCTTGTTTTTGCTGTCTGTATAGAGCTTCTCCATCTTTGGCTGCAAAGAATATAATCAATCTGATTTTGGTGTTGACCATCTAGTGATGTCCATGTATAGAGTCTTCTCTTGTGTTGTTGGAAGAGGGTGTTTGCTATGACCAGTGAATTTTTGGCAAAACTTTGTTAGCCTTTGCCCTGCTTCATTCTGTACTCCAAGGCCAAACTTGCCTGTTACTACAGGTATCTGTTGACTTCCTACTTTTGCATTCCAGCTCCCTATAATGAAAAGTGTTATTTCCAGAAGCTCTTGTAGGTCATCATTGAACTGTTCAACTTTAGCTTCTCCCGCACTATTGGTTGGGGCATAGACTTGGATTACTGTGATCTTGAATGGTTTGCCTTGGATATGAACAGAGATCATTCTGTAATTGTTGAGATTGCACCCAAACACTGCATTTTGGAGTCTTTTGTTGACTGTGAGGGGTACTCCATTTCTTCTAAGGGATTCTTGCCCACAGTAGTAGATATAATGGTCATCTGAATAAATTCGCCCATTCCGGTCCACTTTAGTTCACTGATTCCTAAAAAGTCAATGCTCACTCTTGCCATCTCCTGTTTGACCATTTTCAATTTGCCTTGATTCCTGGACCTGACTTTCCAGGTTCCTATGCAGTATTGTTCTTTATAGCATCCGACTTCCCTTCCATCGCCATCACACCCACAGCGGGGCCGCTTTGCTTTGGCTCCGTCTCCTCATGCTCTCTGGAGCTATTTCTCCACTGAGCTCCAGTAGCGTATTGGGCACCTACCAACCCGGGGAGCTCATCTTTCAGGGTCCTACCTTTCTGCCTTTTCACATTGTTCATGGGCGTCTCAAGGCAAGAAGACTGAAGTGGTTTGCCATTCCCTTCTCCAGTGGACCACGTTTTCTGTGATCCCTCACCTAGAGTCAGACATCCTGGAGTCTGAAGTCAAGTAGGCCTTAAGAAGCATCACTACAAACAAGGCTGGTGGAGGTGATGGAATTCCAGTTGAGCTGTTTCAAATCCTGAAAGATGAAGCTGTGAAAGTGCTGCACTCAATAAGCCAGCAAATTTGGAAAAGTCAGCAGTGGCCACAGGACTGTAAAAGGTCAGCTTTCATTCCAATCCCAAAGAAAGGCAATGCCAAAAAATGTTCAAACTACTGCCTAATTGCACTCATCTCACATGGTAGCAAAGTAATGCTAAAATTCTCTAAGCAAGGCTTCAACAGTACATGAACCAAGAACTTCCAAATGTTCAAGCTGGATTTAGAAAAGACAGAGAAAACAGAGATCAAATTGCCAACATCCATTGAATTATACAAAAAGCAAAAGAGTTCCAGAAAAATATCTACTTCTGATTTATTGACTATGCCAAAGCCTTTGACTATGTGGATCACAACTAACTGCGGGAAATTCTTAGAAAGGCAGGAATACCAGACCACCTTAACGTGCCTCCTGAGAAATCTGCAGGTCAAGAAGCAACAGTTAGAACTGGACATGGAACAACAAACTGGTTCCAAATTGGGAAAGGAGTACATCAAGGCTGTATATTGTCACCCTGTTTATTTAACTTATATGCAGAGTACATCATGTGAAATGCTGGGCTAGATGAAGCACAAGCTGGAATTAAGCTTGCCAGGAGAAATATCAATAACCTCAGATATGCAGATCACACCACCCTATGGCAGAAAGCAAAGAGGAATTGAGAGCCCCTTGATGAAAGTGAAAGAGAAGAGTGAAAAAGCTGGCTTAAAACTCAACATTCAGAAAACAAAGATCAGGGTATCCAGTCCCATCACTTCACGGCAAATAAATGGGGAAACAATGGAAACAGTGACAAGCTTTATTTTTCTGGGCTCCAAAATCACTGCAGATGGTGACTGCAGCCATGAAATCAAAAGACGCTTACTCCTTGGAAGAAAAGTTATACCAACATAGACAGTATATTAAAAAACAGAGATATCACTTTGCCATCAAAAGTCTGTCTAGTCAAAGCTATGGTTTTTGCAGTAGTCATGTATGGATGTGAGAGTTGGACTATAAAGAAAGCTGAGCACCAAAGAATTGATGCTTTTGAACTGTGGTGTTCGAGAAGACTCCTGAGAGTCCCTTGGACTGCAAGGAGATCAAACTGGTCAATCCTAAAGGAAATCAGTCCTGAATATTCTTTGGAAGGACTGATGCTAAAGCTGAAGTTCCAATACTCTGGCCAACTGATGCGGAGAACTGACTGATTAGAAAAGACCCTGATGCTGGGAAAGATTGAAGGCAGGAGGAGAAGGGGATGGCAGAGGATGAGATGGTTGGATGGCATCACCGATTTGATGGACATGAGTTTAAGCAAGCTCCAGGAATTGGTGATGCACAGGGAAGCCTGGCGTGCTGCAGTCCATGGGGTTGCAAAGAGTCAGACACGACTGAGCGACTGAAGTGAACTCAACCAGATTTCACCTAGGAATTTGCTGGAGAAAATCTCATTCTTTCTACAGCTCAAGACCCCAAGGCACAGGCTGGCTGAGCAGGGACAGACCCTGGGCCTTGCATCCACTACGCCCAGACTCACTCCAGTCTGTGGCAGCTTCTTAGCAAAGCTTCCCAAGCATAAGCACAGGAGGACAGGCCGGGGCCCCCTGGCCCTGACCTTCGGCCGTGACCCGGAGGGCCAGGAGGCCAGAGCCTTGGTCCCCAGCAGACTCGGGAGGGTGAGCTCACACACTCCCAGGTCGGTCCTCGCAGGCAACAGCCCCTGCCCTCCCCTTGCAGCTGTCAGTCACCAACTCCAACGCACCTCCTTCCCCTCTTCCCGTACCGTCCTCTCGCCCCTGGTCCCAAGTGTGTGCTCCAGCGTGGTGTTTGCCATCAGAAGACTTTACGCGATTGGCAGCTCTTCCTCCCAGACTCGCTCCTTCCTGAGGCTGAGTGCCCTGCACGCTCCCGCACGCAGTGAGCAGCTTGTGTGCAGGCCCGCAGGCCCTGGAGTGTAGGCACGCGCCTTCTGGGGGCAACTCGGCCGTGCCCAGTCTCCTCGTGTGCTGGGTTGACCACAGTCCCACGTGTCTCCCCAGCCCACCCTGCCGGGCCGGCTCTCACCACATCACCGGTCTCACCACGGCCGGTCACTGGGCTTCTGTGGGCACTGTGGCAGCCGGAGGCCACTGGGCCCAGGAATCTGGGTTCCTCTTACTTGAATCATCATAATTGCACTTTTCTGGGAAGCTTGGAATCTGGTGTCTGACAAAATGCATGCTATTTATTGAAGGTAAATGTTGAAACTTGCCATTTCACAGTAAAGTAAAAGCTGGATATAGTCTCACTAGCCATTAAGAGAGCCACATTTTTTTTTTTCCATAGAAATATTTTTTAAGTCATGCTTTGGCAAGCAATGCAGTAGCTATTTCTGGGTTTTGAGCTTTTCTTGAGCAAGAACTCCAGGCTTAAAATGTTGAAGACTATTTCCATTTAAAAACTAAGATAATTCACAGAACACTGAGATGAACACTTCACACCTGCTGCCAAAGCTCCCTGCATGTGGGGTTCGGGGCACGTGAAGAGGGGCTCGGGAAAGGGAGGCGGGAGTCAGTCAGTCAGAGGGAGTCAGACCCTCTGATGTTCAGAGGGTCTCTGCGAGCCTGAGCAGTCTTCCTCCTTCACAGCCGAGAGACCGGAAAGAAACGTGCCTTTGACCAAAGCCACGGAGCTCGGAGATGCCGCACCTAAAACTTGTGCCCCAAACCTCTGCTTCTGATTATAAACAGTGTCTGCCTTTTACAAAAGGTGACTTTCGTTCATGCATACAAGTCATTTTTGAAGTAAAAGATTATAAAATAATAGCCCAAGAGTCTCAGGCTCAAAGTCAGGAACCCCAGAATCCGCACAGACTTGCTTTCTGATAGTATGGGGCTGCTCGCCACCTTCTGCAGGAAAGGGTAGCTCCTCCCTCCCGGACCAACTCATTGGTTGTCAAAATAAACTGAGAAAATATGTTGTCAAAATGTCTAGTTTTTCTTTTCACAACTGAATCGTGTTTCACATGTTGTTTTTCCAGCTAGAATATATTTTGATGGCAATTTCTCTTTCTTCATTTTACTGCTGAGCACGCTAAGTGAAGTGTGGAGAGGGACTGGGGAAGCAAGCGTCTCAGGGGCTATGACACACCCCCATGCACTGCCCGAGGACCCTCGTGAGCCCTGCTGTGCGACTCTCCATACCCTTGAAGACACACAGGAACCTCCTCTGCCCTGACTGAACTCAAGGTCCTGTGGGCTCTGTTCTCCAGCGCTCTCACTCACAGCAGCAATTCGATCAAGAAGACACTGCCGTCTGGGAGAGGACACCCACTTGGTGATGCGCAAGTCTCTGGAGGTCCTTGCATCCCCCCTGCCCCCACCGTAGTTTTATCAAGCGTCCATGGGCCCAGGCTCGCTCCTCGCCCTGCTCAGAAGAGCAGCTCTGTCTCCCATCACAACCACGCTTGGGCCGGCCCCCATCCTGGACGGGAGCACAGCGTCTCTGCTCTTTGCGCCTCTGGCTCCGCAGCGCCCTGCAAACCCCCTTCCTTCACACGGCCATCTTCCTCCGTATCCACGGACGCGCCTTGAGGGCAGGTGGGCTACACTGACCACCTGGCTTCTCTCCTCCCCCAGGTCCCATCATGGACTGCCCCCGCCCCGGTCCTCTCTCAAGGAACCCGCATGCCCAGCTCTAGTAAGGGGGCCCCTGCGCTGACCTCGGTTTCAGAGCCTTACTGCGGGAGAGTCTGGGGCCTGCTGACCTCTGCTTCTGCCTCCTCCTCCTTGGGAGACCGCCTGCCAGCTCTCCTCGAGGAGATGCTGGGAAGATGCTGCAGAGCAGGGAGCCAGCTGCCAGGGCTGGCGGGAACCACCGAGCTGATTTCAGCTGTTCCCACTTTCACTCTGCTTTGCCAAAGGTCTTGAGCTCTTAAACAAAACCCCTGGTATCCTTAGGCTGCAAAGGCAGGCAGCCCCATCAGTTTCAGGCTGGAATGTGGCCTGAGGGAAGAAGAGAGGAAAAAACAGGCCTTGGATGTGGATGCTTTCCTGGTGGCTCAGATGGTAAAGAATCTGCCTGCAAATTCTGGAGGCGGAATTGAACCTGGGTCTCCAGGTTCTTCTTCCCTGAGTTGGGAAGATCCCCTGGAGGAGAGCTCGGCAACCCACTCCAGGGTTATTGCCTGGGGATTTCCATGGACAGAGGAGCCTGGCAGGCTTACAGTCCACAGGGTCGCAAAGAGTCAGACACGACTGAGTGACTAACGCTTTCACTTTGATGTGGACACGTGGACATTTGTGGCATCTGTTCTATGCCTGAAATCAATTCCTATTCCCTTCGTCTGCCAGTTAATCTTCCTCTACCAGTAATGCAAAGTCTCTTCTAGGAACTGGAGAACACTTTTCAGAAGCAGATTTTGTGTGCTCCAGGAAATCCCGGTGTGTAACATGAAATAACTGTTCTGAACTCGAAATGGTGAGTGAGCCTTTCAGAAGACTCTTCTCAGCAGGGGAGGTTAGAGTCAGCCTTTTGGAAGAAAGTGATGGAAACGCAGCTTGGGCCCCAGAGGACGCCAGCAGTCCCTGGCCACGTCCCTGGGCTTCTGTGTCCACTCCGAGCTCCTCGGTGGCGAACCAGCTGCTTCTGGAAAGAACGGTGTAAACACACAGGCTCCAGTTGTCCTGCGGGCGGAGCCGCATGGCTGGGGCTGCCTCCCTTTGCAGGAGCATCCGCACATCCACGCACTCAGCCCAAAGCTGGATCCCCTTGTACCTGAGCCCCGCCCACCCCCTGTCTCTTATAAACATCTTCAAGAAGCAACAGTTAGAACTGGACATGGAACCACAGACGGGTTCCAAATATCCAGGTTCCTGTCTCTTATACACATCTCGCCCACCCCCCAACCCCCCAGCCCGAGCTGCAGCCGGTGGGCCAACCAGCCCTCTCCGACCTTCCACACTCAAGCTCCAACCGCCTCCCAAATCCCTCCTTACAGCCTCTTCTCTCAGCCCATGGGGTGAGCAGCCCCGTCGTGGGGCAATCGGGGGTTGGGGGCTCTGGACTCCTTTCTTTCAGAGGGGCCTCCTGCTTCCTCAGATGGGCCCGAAGACCCTTGAGCTTGAATCACACGCTGAGCCATGACCTCTTAGTGATGGACACACTGATCCCCTCGGCCACTTACCAGCTCCTAGAGTCCCAGGATAAGGGGCCTGACCCCAAGCCCACGGCCGTGCTCCCCTTTGGGGGCAACCAAGCTGAGATGACGTTCAATTACAAAGTCTCCGTGGTTACTGGGAAACCAACACAGAAACTAAACTCATGATCACAAGAGCTGAAAGCTTCCGACGCTGATGGCATCGCACCATGGCCGCCCAGCCTCCAGGACCAGGGCCGGCCGCCGCCCACACAGGCCACAGGACGCCCGTCCTGCACGGGCGGCCGGGGACTCCCTCTCCCGGCCCTCCTGTCTCAGCCCTGAGGCTGACAGCCCCTTCTCCCATCGCACGGTCTGCTTCTGGCAAATCAATCTGCAGGGGACACGCTTAGGCTTTAAAACTGCATTCCTTTGGAAGGTTACACCCAGGACATTTCGATTAGGATTTGGGTGTTTCCTAAACTTGTCAGCACCTCCTTCGAGGTTAAGGCTCGGGAAGGCTCCCCTCTGTGAGGACAGCCTCGCCCAGCCCAGGCCGGCCCATCAGGACTGAATTTTCCGAGGGTCCCACCTTCTACTCAGAGGCAGGAACAGCATGGCCATGGCAAAGCACCTGGAGCCTTGCTGCGCCTTCTCCAGGCTTCCTCGCCCGGCCTAAGTCCTGCTGAAGTTTCAAGGGCTGTTCCTGTTGTAAAGAGGTCACATTAGCAAAGCTTGATGCCAAGGCCCTGCTCAGCACAGCCCCTGGAAGGCCCGCCTGAGCACGTCAACGTGTCTTCACGTGCTGTAGGGACCCTGGAACTCGGGAGTCTTCTCCAGACACTTCGAGCTTGTTGCCCATTCTTTTACGAGTTTTATGCAGAGATAATTTAAATCTGAGTCAATGATTTTCCTCCCAAGACAAATAACCACAGGTGATGGAGGCAAAGCTGGTGGCTCACCCTCTGATGGTGACTTGACTCAGGCCTGGAGGAAAAGGAGCCAGAAAGAAAGAGCAAGACCCCAGAGAGGGCAGAGGACAGGGGGCAGAGGGCAAGGGTGGCTTCACGCCATTCTCTTCTGTACACTTCTTTTAAGCCTTTACTCACACAAAACAAAGCATTGGCATTCTTAGTCTGACCAGTTCATTAACTGAGCATGTGCTGGTCATGATCATATAGTTCCCCTTCCTACATTAAAGTGAAATTCATGCCACATGAAGTTAACCATATTCAGGTGTACACTGCAACAGCATTTAGTGTATTCACAATGATGCGACCTGATCGCCTATATTTCATTTCAGAACATTTTTATCTCCATGAAAGAAACTCCGGTCATCACCAATCTGCTTTATGTCTCTATGGATTCACCCATTCTGGATATTCCAAGTATATGGAATCATATAGTATGTACCCTTTGTGTCTGGCTTATTTCATTCAGCATAAAATTCTTTGGGTGCATCCCAGGTGGCACTGGTGGTAAAGAAGCCACCTGCCAATGCAGGAGATGTAAGAGACTCGGGTTCGATCCCTGGATGGGGAAGATCCCCCAGAGAAGCACACGGCAACCCACTCCAGTATTCTTGCCTGGAGAATCCCCTGAACAGAGGAGCCTGGTGAGCTACAGTCCATGGGGTCGCAGAGTCAGACACGACTGAAGGGACTTAGCCCACACGCATGCGTGCTGTAGCAGCTATCAGAGCACCAGTTTTAAGGCTGAACAGCATTCCACAGTCTGGAATCCATCTGTCTGTGATGCACATTCGGGCGTTTCCAGGTTCTGACTGCTGTGGATAATGTTGCTAAGAACATGTGTGACACGCACTTGTGTGAGTTCCTATTTTCAGTCCTCTGGGGTTTATACCCAGGAGTGGGATTGTTGGGTCATATGATGTCTCTGTGTCTCACTTTTTGAGGAACAGCCAAACTGCCGTCCAGAGCAGATGATCCATGTTTTATCCCCTGCAGCAGAGCGTTCCAGTTCCCTCACTGGCCCCATTTTCACTAACACTTTTCTTTTTCTTAAATTATCAGTTTAGTGGGTATGAAGTGAACCTCATCGTGGTCTCTCTAGTAGTTAATGAGAAAAACTTGATGACCATTTGTATGTCTTTAGAGAAATACCTATTCAAAACCATCGCCCATTTTTCTAGGGTTGGTTTTTTTTTTTTAAGTGATTTTGTGTGTTGATCATGTACCCTTCAGCTTCTCTGAATTCGCCTTTTTCCTTTATTGAGGTATAACTGACATACAACACAGTTAAATTTAAGCTGAAGGTGTGCAGCCGTGTTTCTTTAAATCCCCCAAATGTGTCATTAGAAGACAAAGAGCTTGGAAATTAGAAAGAGAAATTATGAATAAAATATCATGGCATTCCAGAAACAGATTTTAGAGTTTTCTATTATATCTTCTATCAAACAGCATGCAACAGCCCAAGAGGATCAGCAGCTATATGACTTTGCTTTAAGAAACTGCCAGGAGGAGCCATGTTGGCAGGCTCTTTGTCCAATTACTTAGGACTGAGCTTTGATGGATCTGGGATTGCCAGGCCTATTCTGGAACTGACTCATCCCACCACCCGTGGTGAAGCTTTATTGTTGCTGTTTAGTCACTAAGTCGTGTCTGACTCTTTGCGACCCCATGGACTGTAGCCTGCCAGGTTCCTCTCTCCACAGAGTTTCCCAGGCAAGAATACTGGAGTGGGTTGCCATTTCTTTCTCCAGGAGATCTTCCTAACCCAGGGACTGAACCCATATCTCCTGCCTGGCAGGTGATTCTTTACCACTGAGCTGCCTGGGAAATCTACTCCTCCCCAAACACAGCAAAAAATGCCAACAACTACTAGAGCCCTCCTGAGGCTAATCTAATTCACACTTCCCAGCAACCGAAACCTCCAGCTGAAGTGCCATTGAGTCTTGTGTACAAGATGGAAGATTCTAAAGAAATGAGTCCTGACGGAGAGACTGTGCCTTCATGAGGCATGTGTATGTGTGTACGCACGAGCATATAATGCTAAATACACGATTAAGTTTCTTATATATTCATGAGGCATGTGTATGTGTGTACACACCAGCATATAATGCTAATTCTATATGATTCAGTTCAGTTCAGTTGCTCAGTTGTGTCTGACCCCACAGACTACAGCACGCCAGGCCACCCTGCCCATCACCAACTCCCAGAGTTTACTCAAACTCATGTCCATTGGGTCGGAGATGCCATCCAACATTCCTCTGTTGTCCCCTTCTCCTCCTGCCTTCAATCTTTCCCAGCATCAGGGTCTTTTCCAATGAGTCAGTTCTTTGCATCAGGTGGCCAAAGTATTGGAGCTTCAGCATCAGTCTTTCCAATGAATATTCAGGACTGATCTCCTTTAGGATGGACTGATTGGATCTCCGTGCAGTCCAAAGGACTCTCAAGAGGCTTCTCCAACACCACAGTTCAAAAGCATCAATTCTTTGGTGCTCAGGTTTCTTTATATGTGAGTCCAACTCTCACATCCATACATGACTGCTGGAAAAACCATAGCTTGACAGACTAGACAGACCTTTGTTGGGAAAGTAATGTCTCTACTTTTTAATATGCTGTCTAGGTTGGTCATAACTTTTCTTCCAAGGAGTAAGCGTCTTTTAATTTCATGGTTGCAGTCACCATCTGCAGTGATTTTGCAGCCTCCCAAAATAAAGTCTGACACTGTTTCCACTGTTTCCCCATCTATTTCCCATGAAGTGATGGGACCAGATGCCATGATCTTAGTTTTCTAAACGCTGAGTTTTAACCCAACTTTTTCACTCTCCCCTTTCACTTTCATCAAGAGGCTCTTTAGTTCTTCACTTTCTGCCATAAGGGTGGTGTCATCTGCATATCTGAGGTTACTGATATTTCTCCTGGCAATCTTAATTCCAGCTTGTGCTTCATCCAGCCCAGCATTTCTCATGATCTACTCTGCATATAAGTTAAATAAGCAGGGTGACAATATACAGCCTTGATGTACTCCTTTCCCTATTTGGAACCAGTCTGTTGTTCCATGTCCAGTTCGAACTGTTGCTTCCTGAACTGCATACAGATTTCTCAAGGGCCAGGTCAGGGGGTATTCCCACTTCTTGAAGAATTTTCCACAGTTTATTGTGATCCACACAGTCAAAGGCTTTGGCATAGTCAATTAAGCAGAAACAGATATTTTTCTGGAACTCTCTTGCTTTTTTGATGATCCTGCAGATGTTTGCAATTTTATCTCTGGTTCCTCTGCCTTTTCTAAATTCAGCTTGAACATCTGAAAGTTCACGGTTCATGTAGTGTTGAAGGCTGGCGTGGAGAATTTTGAGCATTACTTTACTAGTGTGAGATGAGTGCCATTGTGTGGTAGTTTGAGCATTCTTTGGCATTGCCTTTCTTTGAGGTTGGATTGAAAACTGACTTTTTCCAGTCCTGTGGCCACTGCTGAGTTTTCCAGATTTGCTGGTATATTGAGTGTAGCACTTTCACACCATCATCTTTCAGGATTTGAAATAGCTCAACTGGAATTCCATCACCCCCACTAGCTTTGCTCATAGTGATGCTTCCTAAGGCCCACTTGACTTCACATTCCAGGATGTCGGGCTCTAGGTTGGTGACCACACCATCAAATATTGAGTGTAGCACTTTCACACCAGCATCTTTCAGGATTTGAAATAGCTCAACTGGAATTCCATCACCCCCACTAGCTTTGCTCATAGTGATGCTTCCTAAGGCCCACTTGACTTCACATTCCAGGATGTCGGGCTCTAGGTTGGTGACCACACCATCATGATTATCTGGGTCATGAAGATCTTTTTTGTATAGTTCTTCTGTGTATTCTTGCCACTTCTTCTGAATATCTTCTGCTTCTGTTAGGTTCATACCATTTCTATCCTTTATTGTGCCCATCTTTGCATGAAATGTTCCCTTGGTATCTCTAATTGTCTTGAAGAGATCTCTAGTCCTTCCCATTCTGTTGTTTTCCTCTATTTCTTTGCATTGATCGCTGAGGAAGGCTTTCTTATCTCTCCTTGCTATTCTTTGGAACTCTGCATTCAAATGGGTATATCTTTTCTTTTTTCCTTTGCCTTTTGCAAAATATTTAAGTATCTTATTGTATCATATATTCATGAGGCATATTTATGTGTGTATGCACTAGCATATGATGCTAAATATATATGATTATTTTATCATATATTCTATGCTAAGTTTAGGTGAATATATTTTATATATACATAAATGTCTTATTTACCAATTGTAATATATCTCTTAAACCATAAGAAAAACCATTCATTTTCTTTACACTAAACTACAACTGATTTATAAAGAAAGGTTAGTGGCAAAGAATTGATGCTTTTGACCTGTGGTTGGAGAAGACTCCTGAGAGTCCCTTGGCCTGCAAGGAGATCCAACCAGTCCATCCTAAAGGAAATCAGTCCTGAATATTCATTGGAAGGACTGATGCTGAAGCTGAAAATAAATCCACCGAAGAGCAAAACACATTTATATAAATAATAAATGATTTCAAAGTAAATACACAGCACATAAAAGGAGGGAGGGCCAGGCTTTACGGACCCTTCCTCACAAGGAGATCCAACCAGTCCATCCTAAAGGAAATCAGTCCTGAATATTCATTGGAAGGACTGATGCTGAAGCTGAAAATAAATCCACCGAAGAGCAAAACACATTTATATAAATAATAAATGATTTCAAAGTAAATACACAGCACATAAAAGGAGGGAGGGCCAGGCTTTACGGACCCTTCCTCCTCCTCCTTTGCTGCTTGTTTCAGAGTCCACCCTCCGGAGGCGCATGGCCATCCTGCAGTCAGGCTGCCCTCTTACCCTGAGGTTCATCCACTAGAGACCCCAGCTGGCCAAGAAAAGGCGGACCTCCTGAGAGCCTGGAGTCTGGGGCCTGAGCCCACGGCCGGGGTCGGAGGCTCTGTGGGTGGCTGTTCTTCACGCTGACCACCCGGTCCTGTCCACACTTGGGCACTTGATCTAAGCTTGTTCCATGGGATGGCTTCTGACTGAGCTGTTGTTAACGATGTAGAGAGTGTGTCTTCGCTGGAAATGTCAATATTTCACTTCTCATAATGTACTTGGTGTGTCTGGGGGTCAAAAAGTCACTCTATGGGAAAGCAACAGCTGAAAATGGTCCAGGTTTCCAGGCCTTGTTACAGCTGAGAGATGTGACCTGAACGTCACCCTGGAGCCTATAATCGCGGGTCACCTGCTCTGGCCGCTGGGACCCACGTGGCCCCCACGGGGCTCAGAGCTGCCTCCATGTCCATCCCTGTGTGGCTGTGCCAGGGGACTCTGGACGGCAGGGACAGCATGGGCTGAGCTCAGCCAGACAGACATGGCGATGGGTTGACACTTGGCAGAGGCTCAGGGCCCAGACGTTTTGGTAGGAGTTCCGTGGGTTTCCCCAAAGCCAAGGTCGCCATCGGCTGGGCTGGGAGCCACTGTCATGTCTGGACCCTTGCCCTCTGCGAACTCGCTCCCCTGGGACCCGAGGGCCAGGCCTGGCCAGGCAGGGACGGTCCCCACCTGCCCCCCTTCCTCCCCCGGGACCCGAGGGCTGTGGTCCTTGGCGTCCAGATGAGGATCTTTAGAGGAGCGGACGCCTGATCTATGGCCAGGGCGGCGGAGCTGTCAGGCGGCAGCCCCCAGGGGCCCCTGAGCCCTCGACCGCCGGCTGCCGTGGCCCAAACACCACTTTGTGAAACAGACGGACTGAGCGGGAGCCGCTCGAGCAGCTCAGGCCCACGGGGACCCCGGGCCCTTCCGCCCCCAGCCAGGTGGGCGGCGACCCCGCGAGCACCCTCAGCCAGGACCGCCCCCTCAGCCCCCCTTCCCGGCGGCCGCCTCGGCCCGGCCTCGGAGCCCACACGCCCTCCCCGCAGGCTGGACCCACGCCCGCGTCAGAATCGCCGCTTTTGGGGGTGGGGAGGGCCTGGGCCTCGGGGACAGCGACGAGCACGGCGCCCCCCCGAGTGTTAGAGCCTCGCGTAGCGTAGAGGGCAGCGACTCCCCAGACCCGGCCCCCCGGCCACCGCCTCCCCGCAGCGCGGGCCGGAACCGGCCCTGGGGCCCCGGCGTGCGGACCGGCGGGGGCAGACACTGGCCTTTCCAGGAGCATTCGCCCACTCTGGAGGCCGCTCCCGGGCCTGGCCTCGCCTCCGCCTCCACGCGCGCACACCCACCTGTTCGCCGCCCAAATCCAGCTGCATCTTCGCCTCCGCCCGCCCCCTCAGGAGGCCTTTCCTGCACCGAGGCTTCCACACGTGCTGTCCGTCTGTCCGTCTCGCCCTGCAGCCCTCGCGGTTCCCCCGTAACCGAGGCCACGGTGCTGCTCAGAAGGCCCGGGGGCCGCGGGGCAGCCAGAGCAGCCTGGGCCGCCTCCCGTCACCGAGCGGCCGGCCTATGCGCCCACGCCGCGCTCGCACCCGCGCCCGCCGAGCCTCCCGGGCTTCTCGCTGCGGTTTGCAACCAGACCGTCCAGGGAAGCACCGGTCGAACGACGAGGGGCCCCGCGGGTTGCCCCTCTCCCGAGTCGTCCCAGTGGGGCCGACACGCCACAGCGCTCGGTCCCCAGGGGGACAGCGAAAGGCCACAGAGGATGGACTCCCTAGGGTTACGTCCTGCGTGACCCCGGTGGCTGCTCCGACCACGGGGAGACCTGCCTTCAACAGCCTCCTGCTCTGCCAAGACCCCCGACTGCATCTCGGCCTCAGCAGGCCTGACACGGAGCTCTGCTCGTCCTGCTGGGGTCCGTCCACTGAACCTCGGCAGGAGCCCTGCTAGCTCTTCAAAAAAGGGAGAGAGATTGATGTATAGAAAACCTTTTTACAATTTATTTCCTGTTATGAACTTTTGAAGTATAAAAATGAGGCTCTAGCTAAATGCAGGGTTCAGTGGTGAAAATCTGACCATGTGAACAAATAAATTAATATTTACAGTCTTTGGCAAAACAAAAGAAGTTTCATCCATCTGTACCAAAAGTTTGTTTAAAAAAAACATAAATAATTTACAAAAAAAAATATGGTACATTCTAAATATTCACATCATCATCCCGTACCACCGAACACACCGACACAGAGACCTGCACACTCTTCACCACGGGGACATTTAATGGCATCTCCCAACACTCCGTTGTCTTGGGAAGACAGCTCCACCGAAAAATGTAAAAAGTGCAGCACAGCGAGAAGGCAATTAGCCTCAAAGAAGCAACAAATTAAGTTTATCAGATGGCACAAGCAAGGGAGACAGGTCGCGGGTCCTCTCTCTCCGAGACGGAGGCGTTAGCTCACTGTCAACCGGAAGGGAGGCCGTCTGCCACATCAGGCCGACAAGACAAGTCTTCTTCCTGAGCCCCTACGTGGAGTGAGATTAACTAATATTTCCTGCAGAAACATCATGCAACTTAAAGCGAAAAACAAATGAAGCCTGTGAATACTGCTGTATGACTATGGGGTGCGTCAGCTTATCCTTGGCATTCAAAGTCTTTAAAGTCCTACGTACAGCAGATAGAAAATAGTGAAATATATATATATATATATATATATATGGAATTAAAGTCACTAGCAACAGTATATATTAAGGTTCCATTATAAACTCTTCATTATTGCTTGTTTATTCTATCACATTTTGCAGCATGCTTGATCATGGCCATATAACATTATAAAGGCTTGGATTTTGACAGGAGATGTTTTGCTATAACTGTATCTTTATATTATATGCGAGTTATATGTTTACTTCTAGAAAGCTTGTTTATTCTGTCACATTTTGCAGCATGCTTGATCATGGCCATATAACATTATAAAGGCTTGGATTTTGACAGGAGATGTTTTGCTATAACTGTATCTTTATATTATATGCGAGTTATATGTTTACTTCTAGAAATTATACTGTGTATGCACTACTTAGCATATTTAAATAAGTTATTGGTGAACAGAACTGCATTCTATACTCAATAAATATTAACACAGCATTTATAACTGGAACCTTAACGGAATGTGTTACCAAGTTGGGTAAAAGCAACTTGCCCACAGTGTCAAAGCCTCGACGAGGGATTAGATGTAGAAACGCGTTTGCCGACTGCTTCTCCACTGTCTCTTCTACAGCAGCAGAGATGGGAAGGAGCCCCAGCAAGGATTCTGGGGACCAGGCCTCGAAAGCAAGGGACAGCTGGCCACGGGCTCTCCCAGGACCGGCACGGCTGGAAGGGCCACTGCAACGATGGCGCCCCCTCTGCTAGACCAGAGGTCAGCAGGGCTTGGCCAGGCCCACATCTAGACCCACAGCAGAGCCGTCTCACAAGGATTGTCCTTCTTTGATGAGACTACATCTCTGAGGGCTTCCACTGTGGGACAAGAGCGTGGGGGAGGGGTATTCACTTATTCCCATGCATATTTCTGATGTTCCAGTTCGTTACCTGACATCCCATGTATGTGACTGCTGTCTCCTGACCTCTTTCTGATGATGGAATTACTTCAAACTTGAGTCGACCCTTCTTTATAATTTACCTAACAATATTTGGGTGCTCTCACACCCAACTTAAAGCACTGAAAGTAGTGTGGCAATATTTTTCCTGCTTAATTTATCATAATGGCTTATACACAATATTCCCTTCAACTCCATATACACATAAATACAAAAAGTACTTACATTTCATATGTAAACGTCATTCTTTTTAAACACACAAGAAAAGAAAAGCAATGCAATATCATGCTCAATTTTCACTCCACATAAAGTCTCATGGATCATCAAACTGCTTTTCCTGTAGTGGGTTGGATGTTCATCTTTCAGTTCCATTATTATTTATCCTCTGAAGGCACTTGGGCTTGGGTGGAGGACAGCAGGTGAAGAACCACTCAGGTTAGGTTCAAGGACAGGAGGTCTGCTAGAGAGAGTAGCTGGAAGCACTGGGATGGACTGAGGTGTCTGGGTAACAGCATCTACAGTACTTTGCTGGAAACACAGCAACTCTTGCTTAGACATCTGCAAAACACAGTGACAGAATCTGGAGACTGGACTGTGAGTTTTGTTTTGCTTTATTTGTTTAACTATAACCTGCTGCTGCTGTTGCTAAGTCACTTCAGTTGTGTCCGACTCTGTACGACCCCATAGATGGCAGCCCACCAGGCTCCCCCGTCCCTGGGATTCTCCAGGCAAGAACACTGGAGTGGGTTGCCATTTCCTTCTCCAATGCATGAAAGTGAAAAGTGAAAGTGAAGTTGCTCAGTCATGTCCGACTTAGCGACCCCATGGACTGCAGCCTACCAGGCTCCTCTGTCCATGGGATTTTCCAGGCAAGAGTACTGGAGTGGGGTGCCATTGCCTTCTCCAAACTATAACCTAAAATATCATTATTTCTATTTTTTAAAGAAGACAGCCACAATATGCATGGATGCATGAATGATTGAATGAATGGATGGAAAGATGAATGGATGGGGATGGATGGGGATGGGTGGATGGGTGGATGAATGGATGGACAGAAGCATAGATGCAGTGATGGGTGGATGGATGGATGGATGGGTGGATGGATGGATGGATGGATGGATGGATGGATGATGGATAGATGGATGGATGGATGGATGGGTGGATGGGTGGATGGATGGATGATGGATATATGGATGGATGGATGGGTGTATGGGTGGATGGATGGATGGATGGATGGTTGGATGGATGGATGGTTGAATGGACGGATGGATGGATAATGGATAGATGGATGATGGATGGATGGATAAATGGATGGATGAATGGGTGGATGGATGGATGGATGAATGGATGGGTGTATGGGTGGATGAATGAATGGATGGACAGATGAATGGATGGATGGACAGATGGATGATGGATGGATGGATAAATGGATGGATGAATGGGTGGATGGATGGATGGATGATGGATGGGTGGATGGGTGGATGAACGGATGGATAGACAGATGGATGGATGGATGGAACCACAGATGCAATGATGGATGGATGGATGGACATATGGAAGGAAATGTGAAATGTCTCAAATAAAACCTAACGTAAGGAAGAGAACACTCCACCAGAATCAAGAAGACCTATCAACACTCTTGCTGTGTGATTTTTGAGAAGCATCTCTGAGTCTTACCTCAACTATAGAAGATACAGTCATATCTACATGAAAGCACAGGTTTAGACCACATAGAAGCCAAGTTCCCTTCCAGCTCTATCATACTTTGACTTGAATACACTCCTAGAGAGACAGCCAGAGAGACCCCTCCTCCACGTGCCCCCTCCTTCCTTCCTTCCGTTGTCCCTCCCTCCCTCTCTCCGTCTCCGCCTCTTCCTTCCTTTCTTTCCCGCCCTTTCTGTACTTCTTCCTTCCTTCCTTCCTCTCTATCAGGGGCTGCGATCTAAAGTGCCACAGGGGCCCAGAAGGTATAGGCGAGGCAGGAAGCTATGGGGTAGAGTACAGGGGTGGGTAAGGCCTGTGAGTAACAAAAGCGATTGTCCTACTGAAGCCATGCATGCGGAATTCAAAACAAACAGACTGACAAAGTCAGTTCAAGCTGACCAAACCAAACATCTGCCGGGCGGGCCACCAGTTTATTTCCCTGACGTGCAGCTTCTGTGAAATGAAGAGCAAAGTGTGCAATCCTCCCCCGCTCTCTGTGGCACACAGGCCCCCGCGGCCCGTGCTCTCACACTCACCTCTGCATTCATATTTGAGGTCCGAGAAGTAGACCATCTCTTGAGAGAAGACAAACAGGCCCAGCCGCCCGCCAGCGTAGGTTTGGTCATAGATGGGTCCTGAGTCCGCCATGACTTGCTTTCCTTCATGTACTAAGACTCTGAAAACAAAACAAGGAGGCGGAAAGAGAAGGTCAAAACTGTGAGACACATTCACCAGAGAGCAGGAGGTCAGCTTTCTCCTCACAAGGCTCGCCAAGAGCAACAGCAACACCCAGACCAGCCTTCCTCCCCGTGACTCACTGACAATCACGCGCCAAGCTCCCAAGCTGCCTCTGCCTTTAAGAGCCAGGAGTACTGTAGTGGAGTCAGGAGGCCCTTCCCTCAGCCTAACCCTGACCTCAACTCCGACCCTACCCTGACCTTAGCTCTAACCCTAACCATGACCCTGACCCTAGCTTGACCTTAACGCTAACCCTAACCCTGACTCTAACCCTCGCCCTGGGAGCAGGCTTCTGGCCTTCACACTGCACTAAAGCCTTGTGCTCACCTGCTTCCTCAAGAACCGTGGTGCCTGACGTGTAAGCACAGGCTCCTCCCCGCGTGCACAGAGGCTCTGAAGCTCCCTGGTAGGGGAGGGGCTCACGAGTGGAGAAACAGGGACTCTCCCCGGAAGCAGGCCCTGCAGCCCACCTGCACCGCCCCTTCTCAGATCTGCCTGTTGCCACAGAGACACACACACACTCCTGGTGGCGCATCAGACGGGCCTGCGCGCTGAGCCCAGCTCTGCAAAAAGTCTCCGCTTAAGTCACTGTGCTTTCATCGAAACTGACTAAAAATGCTGCCATGTCGAGAGGATGAATTCTGTGGGACTGCTTTGCCAAAGTTTTGTTCGAGATGAGTCTTGGACTCAGCTGTTCACAATCAGAAACAAGCAGGAACCTGTGCAAAGGAATCACGTGCTAATCCACAAAGACGCACACTTCAGCTGAACTTTCCCTCCCGTAAGGGAGATGACCACCACCTGCCTGCTTACTACAGCAAGTGTCATCTCCTCTTCAATAGCTTTGTTTTGGCTTTTTTCTCTCTTTCTTTCTTTTTTAAAGTGATGTGCGCAAGATGCTGGGCAGAAAAGAGAGGCATTTAAAGGGGAAAGTCCAGGGAGCAGCGCACAGGGGGGCCCACTCCTGCTGCCTCATCTGGGGACGCCGCGCAGGGGAAAGCGTTTCTGAGATGGACAACTGCCGGGCAGAGGCGCAGCGGGCAGCGAGCCTCCCTCCCCTACCTTATGTAGCCCGTCTTAGGCCTGTGGGTCAGATGCCACCGGTAGGCGGTGTAGTCCTTCCAGCCGATATTTTTGGGGTCGTGCCACAGAGTGCGAACCTGAGGGAGAGCATCACTCTGAGAACAGCTGGCTCCCTGAGCCTTAAGTGCGGCTGTACAGCACCGAAAGGGAGACAGAACATCCCTGTGAGAAAGCCCCGCACGCGGGTGGCCAGGTCTCCTGGCCGAATCCCACAGCGTGAACCTTAGGGTGAGCAAAGCCCACTGAGGGGGCCGTGCCGTTCAGTGTGAGGGGCCACCAGGCTGAGCCCTGGGTCTCTGCTTTCCCGACGCAGGACCGGGACCTTTGGAGCCCTTTTCTCTCCATTTCTATAGGGCACAGACCTATGCTTCACGTGCAAGAGGTTCCCCAGTCGTGTTTATAAAAGCACCAGGCGCGGCATCTTTAATAAGCAAGAGTACTGAAAGTATCTGAGCTTCCCAGGTGGCTCAGACGGTAAAGAGTCTGCCTGCGATGCGGGAGACTCGGGTTCGAGCCTTGGCTCAGAGAGATCCTCTGGAGAAAGGAGTGACGCCCACTCCAGTGCTCTTGCCTGGAGAGCCCACGGACAGAGGAGCCCGGTGGGCTACAGTCTCTGGGGTCGCAAAGGGTCGGACACGACTCAGCGGCTCACACTGACTGGCTGAGGGAAAATGAACGTGAACAGAGCTGGGGTATCTTGCGAGGGGCCGGGACTGCTCTCCCGACGGCCCGCGGCAGCCGCCCGCCGGGAGGAGCCCGCCGGGAGGAGCCGTGTGCTCACCTGTCCCTCCGTGTTGCCCGTGTGCCACAGGGCGTTCCTCAGGTGTTCGCCCGTCCCCGTGGTGGAGTTCACCACCTTGAGGGACACCCCCGAGTAGCCGTAGGCCCGGGTGGGCTGGTCCTCCCAGTAGGTCTGCGTCACCTGCTTCCACATCACCACGTAGAAGCGGCTGCTGGACTGGTAGCCAAAGACGAAGCCAGCATAGTCGTCGTCGCGGTCCGTGTTGACGTAGAACGTGCCACTGAAGTCGACAGACCCGAACTCGTCGAAACCTGGAGGCCGCAGGGAGCATCTGTCATCAGAAACAGCCTTCTAGGCGAGTCCCGGAGGCCCGGGGACCCCGGACACAGGCGGAGCGGGCTCCTCCCTTCCATCCGACTGCAGCCCTCTTCCTGGGCTATGAGGCCACCGAGGGACCTTAATCTTTCTAAAGCCACGGGACGGCTTCACTGCCTTAGGTAATAAACACAGAATCCGTAAAATAAAACGGCCTGCTGAATATGAGATCCCAGAGACTGGAGAGGTAAAGACGCCCTTCCCCAAGCTCTTCCAGCACGGCTACTTAGGAAGATGGTTTGCAAACCAAGGGAGGGTGGGAGCTACCAGAGAGACCCACTGCTCCGTCCCCTCGTCTCAAAGGGCAAGCTTGCGTGCTCCGCGCCACGCACGCTGAGGCTCACCAACAGCGATGCCAGGGTCGGAGTTGGCTGTCTGCACCAGCTCTTTGCCTTGATGGCGGATGACCCAGTTGGGGTCAATCTGAGTGGTGCCCTTGGGGTCCAAGTGGACCATCTGGAAGTTCCGGAAGTCTGTCTCGCTGATGGCGCTGTTCTCAGGACACACGTCGTCAATATCAGGGACACTGTCATTGTCGAAGTCATCCTTACAAGCGTCCCCACGCCCGTCGCCTGTCGCCAAGGGAAGCAGAGAGAAAAGCAAAGAAAGGGCTCGCCGCCTGCCTCTGTCTGAGAAGACGTAGAACGTGAGTCTCCGAAACGCTGAGGCCGAGGGCTCGGCAGCGTGTCTGGACCAGCGCCTGTAACTGCCGACATTTTGCCCCAACGCTCTGAGGAGTCTGGACTCGCTTCTCAAAACGTCACTCTGATAACACCGCAGTGAAGCTTGCCATATGTGAGCTCCCGGGAGAGCCATTTCTTTTCACTCTGAACTTGAAACTGGGGTACAAAACCTGAACCTTGCCAGGGGAAATCGAGCTGAATTTCCAACTTCTCCCTCTGACCGTCTTCAGAACCTTTGCTGCTGCCTCAGTTGCCCCTGCCTGCAACCTACTTGGTGCTGAGGGCAGAACTCTCTGATGAGAGTGGTCTCCCTGGGAGAAATGGACTCCGCTTTTGGGGGGCATCTTGTCAGCTTTCCCAGGGGTGAGGCTGGGGGCCACGGGCCTGGCTGGCCTATGGAGAGACGCCCGCTGAGACCTCACGGGTATGCAGTCCGTGCTAGCGGTGACAATCCAGGTGACCCCTCACTAAATCGCCCTGTCAGACGGCCTGCTGCTTAGAGGGAGAAGAGACACCAAGTTCAACTGAGTTCCCGTCACGTCCCTCACACGGCCCCTCAGTTCCCCTCAGAGGAAACAGCCCCTCAGTTCTGCTCAGAGACACAGGGTCCCTGAGTTCTCCCCAGAGGCTCGGGGTCCCTCAGCTCCCCCAGAGGCACGGGGCCCCTGAGCTCCCCTTGGAGGCTTGGGGTCCCTGAGCTCCCCCCGGAGGCACAGGGCCCCCCCAGCTCGCCCCAGAGGCACGGGGTCCCTGAGTTCCCCCCAGAGGCTCGGGGTACCCCAGCCCCCCCTGGAGGCTCGGGGTCCCTCAGCTCCCCCCAGAGGCTCGGGGTCCCTCAGCTCCCCTGGAGGCTCGGGGCCCCCCAGCTCCCCCGGAGGCACACTTTCTGCTCTCTGGGTGATAGGCCCGCGCTCTAGCTGGCAGGAGTGTCCACAGCCCCAAAGACGTCCCAGGGCACCAGCCTCGCCTCCACCCCAGCCACCCCCGGCACCAGCCAAGCGCCCCCTCAGGCCCAGCTGTGGGGACAGAAGCCATCAGTCCTCTTGTCAAGAATGAGCTCCGTGCTGCCCGCGGCCGGGTGTCCTTGGAGCTGCCCTCCAGCCAGCGAGTCTCCACGTGCCTCGGGGTCAGTGGGCTCCATCCCCCCGCCCCGCCTCCCGTCTCGTCCAGGGCAGCTGCGCGTGCTCCCCCAGCACCTGGCTCAGCCTCCAGCAGCGCCAGAAGCCACCGGGGCCCCTGCGCGCCCCTGCTGCGTGGCTCCGCGCCCTCCAGGTCCTCTCCTGGGGACCACCAGGGCTGCGGAGCTCTCTTTGCCCAACACCTCACTTCCCCATGGCCCCACGGCTGCCGCGGGGGTGCCTACCGTCCGAGTCCTCCTGGTCGGGGTTGGCGACCAGCCGGCAGTTGTCCCTGTCGTCGGGGACCCCGTCGCTGTCGTCGTCCGAGTCGCAGGCGTCGCCCCGGCCGTCGCGGTCATGGTCGGCCTGGTTGGCGTTGGGTATGTAGGGGCAGTTGTCCTGGTTGTTCTGGTGGCCGTCTTCGTCGATGTCCTCGTTGTCGTCACACTGGTCTCCCACGAGGTCATTGTCCACGTCGGTCTGGGAGGCGGAGTTCGGGGACAGCGGCACTGAGACGCCAAGCGCGTGCGGCCTGGCCCACCTCACCCACGCAAGCCGCGACCACAGAGAGGAGACGGCCTCCTGAGACGACCCGCCAACATCAGAACGGGGACAGGGGTCCAGGCGTCTCTGCACCTA
The DNA here is from genome assembly GCA_006410635.1 of Cephalophus harveyi. Lineage (NCBI taxonomy): Eukaryota > Metazoa > Chordata > Mammalia > Artiodactyla > Bovidae > Cephalophus > Cephalophus harveyi. Next base: position 57,955 of record SJYT01000391.1, read on the forward strand.
ACCCACCCCCTACAGGGGCTCGCTCTCCTTAAGGGGGACTGGAAAGCATCAGCTGCCGCGCAATCGGGTCCTTTCTGACAACGTCCTTTCTCCAGCATGTTCTGTGACTACAGCAGCACGTCCTGTTCCCACTGTGGCTTCCAGAGCCGATTCCACTGTCTGCATCAGGGAAACTCCGAGCTCAACGGGAGACTTGCTCCCACGCACAGCGGGGCAGAGGCACCTACTGTCTGGCTGGGGGCCACCGAGATACAGTCATGCCCAGGCTCGAGTTCAGCCAGCGTTTTCAGTTAAAACATTTGAGCAGCCTGCGCTGTCGCGTCCTGGCAGAGCGTGCGGAAAGCCACCAGGCCACACAGTCTGTGATGAGCCCTCGACCTCTGCTCCTCACAATGCCTGATCAGCCCCCCATCCCTTACCTGGTCGGGGTTGTGCACCAGGGGGCAGTTGTCACAGTGGTCGCCCACACCATCCCCATCGGTGTCCCGCTGGTCGGTGTTGTAGACGTAGGGACAGTTGTCTCGCTCGTTGAAGACATCTGTGGGATGCAGGGAGAACAGAGCGCACGGGGTTTAGAGAAGGTACACTGCTTTGCTTATTTGCATTAAACAATGTGCAGCCAAACTTCTGCTGAATAAAAAAGAAACCTAAGAAATCATAAAATGTGAACATTATTAGATTCACGGCAGATTTCCCATTAAAAGGAAAGAAACACAAGCTGGAATCAAGATTGCCAGGAGGAATATCAATATCCTCAGATATGCAGATGACACCACCCTTATGGCAAAAAGTGAAGAGAAACTCAAAAGCCTCTTGATGAAAGTGAAAGAGGAGGGTGAAAAAGTTGGCTTCAAGCTCAACTTTCAGAAAAGGAAGATCATGGCATCCAACCCATCACTTCATGGGAAATAGATGGGGAAACAGTGGAAACAGTGTCAGACTTTATTTTGGGGGGGCTCCAAAATCACTGCAGATGGTGACTGCAGCCATGAAATTAAAAGGCATTTACTCCTTGGAAGAAAAGTTATGACCAACCTAGATAGCATTTTCAAAAGCAGAGACATTACTTTGCCAACAAAGGTCCGTCTAGTCAAGGCTATGGTTTTCCCTGTGGTCATGTATGGATGTGAGAGTTGGCCTGTGAAGAAGGCTGAGCGCCGAAGAATTGATGCTTTTGAGCATCAATTGTGGTGTTGGAGAAGACTCTTGAGAGTCCCTTGGACTGCAAGGAGATCCAACCAGTCCATCCTAAAGGAGATTAACCCTGGGATTTCTTTGGAAGGATGATGCTAAATCTGAAACTCCAGTACTTTGGCCATCTCATGTAAAGACCTGACTCATTGGAAAAGACCTTGATGCTGGGAGGGATTGGGGGCAGGAGGAGAAGGGGACGACTGAGGATGAGATGGCTGGATGGCATCACGGACTCGATGGACGTGAGTCTGAGTGAACTCCGGGAGTTGGTGATGGACAGGGAGGCCTGGCGTGCTGTGATTCATGGGGTCGCAAAGAGTCGGACACGACAAGAGACTGAACTGAACTGAACTGAACCCTTAGTTTAAAGCAGAACTGATGCCTGGAGGTCTCTGGAGGGTGAGGCACACCAAGGGTCAGCACGCACGTCACTGCAGANGGGAGGGTCCTAGGAGGTGGGGTGCTCTGGCAGGTGAGGAGGATCCTGGCAGGTAGGGAGGGTCCTGGCAGGTGGGGGGTTCAGGCAGGAGGGGGGTCCTAGGAGGTAGGGGATCCTGGCAGATAGGGGGTCCTGGGAGGAGGTCCTGGGAGGTAGGGAGTCCTGGCAGGCATGGGTACTGGCAGGTGGAGGTCCTGGGGGTCGGGGGTTCCCGGGAGGTGGGGAGAGTGAAGGGAAGGACCCCGACCCATACAGGGTTCGGACGTCACAGATGGAGGACAGGAGGAGATGCCTCATCTCCAGGAAAAGCCCTGGAGAGCAGTGTGGGCAGACGCCGTCCTGCGCTGGTAGAAGCCGGTCAGTGAGACGCCAAGTGGCACCAAGAAAGCAGCCTGCAGACGGCACAGTTGGGGGTGGGCAGGCGGGGAAGTGGGTGTGAGTCTGGCGGGCTGCTGGCCCGGCTGCAGACGCCCAGGGCGAGGCTGTGCTGGGGGCGGGTGCAGGGCCAGGCCCGTGGGCACCGCTTGAAAGGCCTGGTGCCATCAGAAGTTTCCAGTGTCCGGGGTGAAGCCCTGGCGGGGTCTTTGCAATGGACGACTCAGTGACGCCTGGAAGCAGGCCGCTGGGGGAACAGCTGGGGTCCGGGAGACCCTCCTCAGAAGCTCGGTTTGTTCAGGGCAGGGCGCTGGGCTCCTGGGCTGTGAATGGCGGGCGTGAGAGGAGACACCAGGGCCGGCAGGACACGTGGGGAAAGGAAGCAGCAGGCGCGTGTTTCCCACAGCTGGGTCCAGGCCCCGGGAAGAGGGGCTGGACGGGCATGGGCTCGTGGGCGGAGACATGACTCGGACGGCGCGCGTCAGTGAACGTGGGGCGGAGCCCACCCGGCGGGGCGGAGCTCACCGGGCGGGGCGGAGCTCACCCAGCGGCACGGCACGCGTCAGTAAACGTGGGGCGGAGCTCACCCGGGGGGGCGGAGCTCACCGGGCGGGGCGGAGCTCACCCAGCGGCACGGCACGCGTCAGTAAACGTGGGGCGGAGCTCACCCGGGGGGGCGGAGCTCACCGGGCGGGGCGGAGCTCACCCAGCGGCACGGCACGCGTCAGTAAACGTGGGGCGGAGCTCACCCGGGGGGGCGGAGCTCACCGGGCGGGGCGGAGCTCACCCAGCGGCACGGCACGCGTCAGTAAACGTGGGGCGGAGCTCACCCGGGGGGGCGGAGCTCACCGGGCGGGGCGGAGCTCACCCAGCGGCACGGCACGCGTCAGTAAACGTGGGGCGGAGCTCACCCGGGGGGGCGGAGCTCACCGGGCGGGGCGGAGCTCACCAGCGGGCCGCACTCACCGTCCCCGTCGATGTCCACAGAGCAGGCGTCGCCCTCCCCGTTGTCGTCCGTGTCGATCTGCGCCGGGTTGTGCACATAGGGGCAGTTGTCGCATCGGTCCCCGACCTCGTCTTTGTCGTAGTCGAACTGACGGGGGTTGAAGAGAAGCTGGCAGTTGTCCTAGAAAAAAATCGAGAGAAGAATTCCAGAAACAGCTAGAGACGCTCGCTGGGTTACTCCTAACAGGACTCGGCACCTACAAGTTGTGTATTTAAAGCAGATCAAGATAACCAGGGTAGAAATGCAGCCAGGAAGCTCTACCTACAATTTCTTCACATCGACTCATTTTATAATTATTTACACAGTCTGTCCCTATGAAAAATTTTGAGACTGTCTATGGTAAAGGTCATGATATAGAATATATACCACGGTGAGGACAGACACATAGACGGTGACGATAGATACATCGATGTTGAGGGAATGAAGGATCCAAAGAGTTAATGCATCAATGGAAGTGAGCCCGCAAACAAAACTTAGCTGCTCTGTGTCTGCGAGTGCTGAATCATGTATGAATACGTTAGATCACATATGTCTGCTACAGTTCTTTCGGGAAATGGAGAGTCCCTTGGACCACAAGGAGATCCAACCAGTCCGTGCTACAGGAAATCAGCCCTGAATAGTCACTGGAAGGACTGATGTTGAAGCTGAAGCTCCAGTCCTTTGGCCACCTGATGTGAAGAACTGACTCACTGGAAAAGACCCTGATGCTGGGGAAGATTGAAAGCAGGAGGAGACGGGGACAACAGAGGATGAGATGGCTGGATGGCGTCACCGACTCAAGGGACATGAGTTAGAGCAAGCTCCAGGGGTTGGTGATGGACAGGGAGGCCTGGTGTGCTGCAGTCCATACAGTCGCTGAGTCGGACACGACTGACTGTCTCTTATACACATCTAGGGGTGAGGCTGGGGGCCACGGGCCTGGCTGGCCTATGGAGAGACGCCCGCTGAGACCTCACGGGTATGCAGTCCGTGCTAGCGGTATACGGTCGCTGAGTCGGACACGACTGAGCAGCTGAACAAGATTCTGCTATCAAGGCAGTAAGCGGCAGCATCTCTCCTTGAAGAGACAGCCCTGCATCACTGGCACCGCCCCTCCCAGAAGGAGGATGGGTAAGTAAAGTAAACTATTGAAAGCGTTCTAAGTAAACTACTGAAAGCTTCTACGTAGAGCAGCCCACGTGGCTGCACGCCGGGCTGGCTAATGTGCGGCAGAAACCACAGGATTCTCCCGGTGACTCAGCCTCGCTGGGGAGAGAAGTCCCGGCGGTTCACAGTGACGTTCGAGCGGAGCACTGCGCTCCCACCCCAGGTGCTCCGGAGTGCGAGGAAGGCCCTGGGCGCTCGGGCGGTGCGGTGGGGTGGGGGTGTGGGGTGGAAACAGACCCTGGCCCTCCTGAGCGCTGCGCCCCCGCCCCGGGCGCTCGGGGTGCGAGGAACATCCTGGGCGCTCCGGGGCGGGGCACGGCCCTAGGCGCCCCAGAGTGCGAGGAAGGCCCTGGGCGCGGGCGCCCCCCACCTTCTCGTCAGTGACGCCGTCGTTGTCGTCATCGTCGTCACAGGCGTCCCCGATGCCGTCCTTGTCGAAGTCTTCCTGCCCCGAGTTGGGCAGGAGCGGGCAGTTGTCCTGCGAGAGGAGGAAGCAGACGTTATGAAAATGTCACTGAGCCCCTGCCCTCAGGAGGAAGTGGGGAGGGCGCAGCTGGTGGAGCTCGAGGAAGCCCACCACGGAGACCTCACGGCCAGGCCAGGCCGGGCTCTGCGTGCCCCCGGGGGCTGCCTGAGGCCTGATGTCAGCACCGCCCGTGAGGGGAGAAAGGAAGCCTGTGTCTGGAGCCCGAGATCCCCATGAAGCCCACGACCGCCGGAACCGGAGAGAAGGAGAACACGGGACCGGGCCCCACCCAACTCCTCCCCCAAAGCTCAGGGCACCAGTGACGACCTCTGACCGGCCAAGTAGGGGTGGGCCAGGAGCCGAGGGCCAGCACCACCCGTCGCCCCTATTCACTAACTTCAACCCTCTCTGATTTCAGTCAATGAACGTGTATCAGGCATTCTGTCCTCTACCAATTCCAACAATGAGCTACTTCTCCAGAACGACTCCTGGAATTTGCAGAAAGCCTGGGGCAGATGCCTTGGAGGGTCGGGGGGTGGGGGGGTGTGCCGGTGGGTGGCCTGGTGTTTCCCTTCGCTCCCCCCGTCCCCGGCGGCGTCCCCCGGGCAGGCACGCGGCTGCGGGGCGCCCGCACCTTGGTGCAGTGGTAGGTGGCGTTGGTGGCGCACACCAGGTTCTTGTTGGGCCAGCCGTCCAGGTCTGAGTCCTCCCCGCAGATGAGCCCGTCGCCTGCGTAGCCCGTCTGGCACTCACACTTGTACATGGGGTCGCTGAAGTGGCCCAGGTAGATGCACTCGGCGTGCCGGTGGCAGCTGTGGGTCTTGTCCTTGCAGGGGTTCTCGGGCTCACACACCTGGGGAGGCGAGGGCGCACGCTGACCCCGACCCTGACGGGGGAGCTGGAAGCCCAGGTCGGTCCAGACCCCCAGGGCTGCGCTCCTCGGAAGGGCCTGGGCTCTCAGTGAGGCAGAGCAGGGGCACAGCCCGTTCCAGCCTCAGCGACGCCAGGGGTCACGGTGAGGCCACAGCTCTTCACCCGGGCCCTGGGGACGCTGTGCGGACACTCAGCCCCACGGGCCCCGCTCCCCGCAGAGCACGCAGTCCCTTCGCACGCCGCACGCCCGGCCGTCCTCGCGCCTCTAAGACAGCGGCTCACCTGCTTCTCGGTCCTGGCCGCCTCCAGGCCGACGCCAAAGGGCTGGTTCCCCTTGTAGCGTGGCGGGCAGGGCAGGCAGTGGTAGCCAGGGTTGGTGTTGACACAGCGGTGCGCCTTGCTGGTTGCGAAGCACACGTCCGTGACCACGGCGCACTGCGTGCGGGACCAACAGGGCGGACGTGAGCCCGGGCCCCGGCCTCGGCAGGCCGCCCGCCCCACAGCCTGGGGAGGGGCACCCACCTCGTCCAGGTCTTCGCAGTGGGTGCCGTTGCCCAGGAAGCCCACCGGGCAGGAGCCGCAGGACCAGGAGCCGTCGGGGAAGCTGCTGCACTCGGCTCCAGGGAAGCAGGGGTTGGACAGGCAGCCGTCTGCAGGGAGGGAGGAGACAGCGAGGCTCGCAGCTGCCCACGGGCGACACCCCGCCCAGGAGCAGCACCCAGCGGCGGCCTCAGAGATGCCTGCGGCAGAAGCGTCCAGGCCCACAGCAGGAGCCTGATGGCCAAGAGGCAGAGGGCCAAGGAGCCACGCCACACACCCACCTGATGGGCACACCCACCTGCCGGGCACACCCACCTGCCGGGCACACCCACCAGCCGGGCGGCTCCCACCCCGCACACCCACCTACGGGGCAGCTCTTCCTGTTACACATTTGCTGCTCCTTGACGTCCCCCACGCAGTCCTTGCCCCCGTGCTGGGGCTCGGGGCTGTTGCAGACGCGCGTCCGCTCACGGATCCCTCCGGCACAGGTGACTGTGCAAGCCGACCACGGGGACCACGGGCTCCACCGGCCGTCCACTGGGGGCAGGAGGACAGCGAGGTCATGCGGGGACAGGATCTGCGCTGGGACACAGCCGGGTCCCTGAACAGAGACACCAGCCAGACAAGGGGCTCCCGGCGCCCGGCCGGCTCAGGCCCGCTTCCTGTGGAAAGCTGGCCCAGGGCCCGGCCACGCCGTGTCCACTCACCCGGGCAGGGTGGGCCCTGGCAGGCCTTGGTCTCACGGCCGCTCCCCTTGCAGCTCCGGCCCCCCATCTGCGGCACCGGCGAGTTGCAGAGGCGGATGCGGGTGACATTGCCGACGCCGCAGGTCACCGAGCAGGAGGACCACGGTGACCAGTGGCTCCAGCCGCCGTCCTGCCGGACTAGCGCAGAGGGGGCAAGCACACTGGGGCTCAGAGGGCTCAGCGGAGAGCAGGCCGACCCCTCCCGGGAGTTTCCCACCGACCAGGCACGGAAGAGCCCCAGCGGCGGGAGGCCCGGGCGGGGGCGGGGGCGGCCCCGGGACCCCCGGGCGGGCCTGACACTCACTGCGGTGGTCGCACTTGCCCAGGCTGCAGGCCCGCGTCTGGATGGACGGCCCCAGGCAGGTGTTGCTGGTGACGTCACAGGAGCGTCCCCGCTGCTGGGTGCCCGACCCGCAGGTGGCCGAGCACTCCGTCCACTCCGCCCACGGGGACCAGCCCTCCTCGCCGTCTGCACGGGGACACCGCTGCCCGTCAGACCCCAGGGGCCCGCCTCACGGGAGGCCAGCCCTGGAGTCCGAGCAGACTCCCTGGGTGGACGCAGGAGGTGGGCAGACACGTCTGCCCCGGGTTCGGAGCGTGGGAGCGGACCCCAAGAAAAGAAAGGGGGCGCACGAGGAGCTTGCCCGGACGCCCAGTGACCCCTGGCAGGAAGGGGTCCGTGGGAGACCCTGATGGCTTCTCAGAGGAGACGCCGACTCTGCTGCAGAGCTGTCGCTGGGGCCACCAGGACGTGAGCTATTTCCACTCTAACCGCTGTTTGCTGGTTTACATACAGTAATGAAACTTCCATTTGGGGTTGAAATGACAGGAGGCTAATATTAGTTCCAAATACTCTAAATGGGAACAAGTTAAATAAAAAGGAAATTTCCTGCCAAGAAACACCCAGTGCCTGCCAGTGCTGCATTTTCATCGTAAAACTCAACCTGGGTCACGGGCATCATCACGCTGAAGCCCAGAAACGCTACATTTTCATGCAGACGCAGAGCCCTGCCCATCACCACAGGCTCCCAGCCCCCGCCCAGGCCAGCAACCTGCAGACCCCGAGACCAAGACACGCAGAGCACGTCTCAGAGAAAGCAGCCAGTCGGGTCAGCCCCGCTGGCAATAGGGGAGGGGGCAGGGAACCGCTGTGACGGCGCTGGGGGCGGGGCTTGGGGCCAAAGGCAGGGGGGCCAGCTGATGGTGGGGCACCGGCCCTCGGGGAGCCGCGAGCATCTGGGGGCTTCCAGAGGACCTGGAGGCCCCGCTGACGTGAGGCTCCAGGAGCCCTGGCCCGGAGGACCGCAGCCCAAGCCCCAGGCTTCCAGCGGGACCAGCCGGCACAGGACGCACGTGGACACGGCTGAGCCTGGAGCCCCGAGGCTGCCGCCCGCCCGCCCGCCGGGCACTCACCGTGGACGCAGGATGGGCAGCACTCGCCCTCCACGAACCAGGGGTCCGCACACGTCGCGGGCGGGCAGCTGATTTGGTGGCAAACGGTCTTAAATTTCTACGAGGAAAAGCGGTGTTTGCATCAGACGCATTCAGAAACAGAAACGCTGAGCAAGGGCCGCAGCGGAAGGACCTGGAGGGTCCGCTTGTTACACAGACGCGGGGACATTTCTCCCCTCAGCCGAAGCGGCTCCCTGGACCGTGCCCCCCTGGGCCTCCCCCACGGAGCGCCAAGCCCAGGGCCCTCCACGCCCAGCAGCGGGACAGGTGGGACGGGCGACGTCCAGTGCCCAGGCCGCCCGGGGAGACCGAGTGGGCGAACAAGAAAACCTAGCGGCCTGCGTGCTGTGGGCACTGACACCCCCCGGGGGTCTGTGCTGAACCCGAGGCCTCGCAGGACCGAGCCACAGCGGACACAGGGGGGCCCCTGCCGGCCCCGCCCTGCCCCCACCCCTGGCGACCCTGGCCGCGCCCTCCTGGCGCCCGGTGCAGAACCGAACCGCGGGCTGACTCCTCCTCCGGGGTGGCCTCCAGCCGCCCGGCCCCGCAGGCAGCGGGGCGAGCAGGGGCCCCCCGGGCAGCGGGGCGAGCAGGGGCCCCGCGGGGTCGCGGCTCAGGGCGCCCAGGCCGGCTGCCCCCGGGCGCCGCGGCCGGCTCACCTCGCAAGTACACTTGGTGCAGCTGTCCACCACCCAGGTCTCATTCTCAGCAAAGAACCGGCCGTCCTGCCAGCAGGCGGACATGTTCCTGGTCTTGGGGGGCCCGCCGATGAGCTCCCAGAGAAACTGGTTGTCGCTTGACTGGAAGGTGGAGGGAAGGACGCCAGAGTGGCCGGGCGGGGCCTGCAGCCCTCACCCTCAGCCACGCCCACACCGAACCCCGGCTTCAAACAGACGGCCCCTGAACGCGGGCTGCCTCTTTCCTGGGAGATGAGCCTCCTTGGGTTCAAGGCTTCGCAGAGGCGGCCACGCAGCCCGTGAGCACGTTTTCTACCAGGGTCCTCCAGTCACTAACCAGGTACCTGGGGCTCTGTCCAGGGAGCCGGCTGGATGCTTCTGGTTAGCAAAGGCTAGTGGTGGTTAGGGAGCGTTAGTGCTGGCTACTCATGGCGACAGGTGGTTAGTGGCGGTTAGTCATGGTTAGTGGAGGTTAGTTGTGGTTAGCGCTGGTTACTCATTGTTAGTGGAGATTAGTTGTAGTTAGTGGAAGTTAGTAAAGGTTAGTTGGATCAGTGAAGGTTAGTAGAGGCGAGTCATGGTTGTGGTGAGTGGTTACTCATGGTGAGTGGTGGCTAGTGTGGTTAGTGGTGGTTACTCCTGGTTAGTGGAGGCTGTCATGGTTATGAAATCGCTCAGTCATGTCCAACTCTGTGACCCCATGGACTGTACCCACCAGGCTCTTCCATCCATGGGATTTTCCAGGCAGAATACTGGAGTGGGTTGCCATTTCCTTCTCCAGATCTTTCCCACCCAGGGATTGAACCCGGGTCTCCAGCATTGAGTCATGGTTGTGGTGAGTGGTTACTCATGGTGAGTGGTGGCTAGTTGTGGTTAGTCATGGTTAGTGGAGATTATTTGTGGTTAATGGTGGTTACTCATGGTTAGCAGAGATTAGTCATGGTTAGTCTTGGTTGGTGGTGGTTAGTAAACGTTAGTGATGGTCACACATGGTTAGCGGTGGTTAGTCATGGTTTGTGGAGGTTAGTTGTGGTTAGTGGTGGTTACTCATGGTTAGCAGAGATTTGTCATTAGCCTTGGTTAGTGGTGGTTAGTCATGGGGCAGTTACTCATGGTTAGTGGTGGTTAGTTGTGGTTTGTGGTGGTTACTAGTGGTCAGTGTGGTTAGTCATGGTTAGTGGAGGTTATCTGTGGTTAACGGTGGTTACTCATGGTTAGTCTTGGTTGGTGGTGGTTAGTCATAGTGGCAGTTACTTGTGGTTAGCGGTGGTTAGTGGTGGTTACTAGTGGTTAGTGGTGGTCACTCATGGTTAGCAGATGAGTCACAGTTAGTGGCAGTTACTCAAGGTTAGTGGTGGTCACTCATGGTAGGCAGAGATCAGTCATGGTTAGCTGTGGTTAGTGGAGGTTAGCTGTGGTTAGTGGAAGTTACCCGTGAGTGTTGGTGGTTAGTCCTGGTCAGAGGGGGCGCTGCTGGCTAGGCACCCACCACTTTGCGCAGGCTCTCGTGGAGCTGGTTCACGATGACGTGCAGCCCTGAGAGCTCTCGGATCATGCTGCCCAGCTCCTCACAGGAGTGCTCGCACACCTCTGGGCCCTTCTCGGCACTCGGGCCCGCGTGCTCCATGGTGACCAGGGGGCTCAGGTGGAGCGTCTCCGTGTTCTCACTGATGGCGTTGGCTTCAGCTGCAGAAAGGACGTGGGACCGTCACAGCCTGGCTGGCACGACGGGGTGCTGCGCAGAGCGCTCGCGCTGCGTGGCTCCCAGGAGGCAGAGAGCTGGCAGCCGATCCCGCCACAGCCCCGCCCCCACCGCAGGGCCCTGCCCTCACCGCGCCACGGGGACCAGGCCTCAGACGCTGCCGGCCACAGAGCAGAGCTCAGGCGAAGATGCAGGAGCATCAGGGACACACATCTGCCTCATGTTCAGACTGGTGAGAGGCACCAGCCTCCTGTTTTTCTTCTTTTTATATAAATATTTATATAATTTATTATCTAAAATAATTTCCTTATTTTTGTCCCAAACCCCAAATCTGTTTCCGATCCTGTAATTTCTATACATTCTGACAACCCCTCTCAACTCCTCAATTAATCCATTTTTTTCATCCTAAACACCATTTCTTCTGGTTACTTGTTCTGCATTAAGGTAAATTTTTTTTCTTGCTAAATGAGTAATTTTGTCAATTCTCTGCTGGCCTCCCTGATGGCTCAGAGGTTAAAGCGTCTGCCTCCAGTGCGGGAGACCCGGGTTCGATCCCTGGGTCGGGAAGATCCCCTGGAGAAGGAAATGGCAATCCACTCCAGTATTCTTGCCTGGAGAATTCCATGGACAGAGAAGCCTAGTAGATTACAGTCCACGGGGTCGCAAAGAGTCGGACACGACTGAGCGACTTCACCTCACCTCACCTTACCTCACCTCTGCTGGCCTCGGAAGACCCCTGAAGTGCAGAACCCGGACTATGGACTCGGAACACACTGCTCAGAGATGGTACAGGCCTCGGAAGTCCCCAAACACGGGACACACAGCTACACCGCTAATGACAAAAGTGATCTGGGAAAGTCCTGAACCAGGCGTAGCCTCCCTGTGGAGCCAGCCGGCTGGGACACAGTTGCCGAGTCCAGGCCATGTCTCCGCAGTTATGCTCATGTCTTGTCTGAGACACCCCATGACTGAGTTACGACTTGTCAGTGTTACAGTTCTGTCAGACATTTTATGATTGGGTGTTTATTACGTGGTTGTAAATCCTTGTTGCAACTCACATGGATCTTGAGAGCCTCCCTCAGACTCACCGGACCTAAAGCCAGTGCGTGTGTGTTGATCGCGCTGCTGCTGCTGCTGCTGCTGCTGCTGAGCCGCTTCAGTCGTGTCTGACCCTGTGCTACCCCACCAGGCTCCCCCGTCCCTGGGATTCTCCAGGCAAGAGCACTGGAGTGGGTTGCCATTTCCTTCTCCAGTGCATGAGAGTGAAAAGTGAAAGTGAAGTCGCTCAGTTATGTCCGACTCTTCGCAACCCCATGGACTGCAGCCCACCAGGCTCCTCCATCCGTGGGATTTTCCTGGCAAGAGTACCAGAGTGGGGCACCATTTCCTTCTCCAGAAAGCCATATATAACCATAAGCATATTAATCACTAGTTGTACATAGAAGAATAAAAACAGGGCAACAAAAGTGCCCAAAAGTCCCAGGACCAGCTCACGGAAGACAAGCAGAGTCCTTCCTCAGGGGAGGACGCCCCGGCCTGCAGCACGAGGAGCTGAGACTGGCGTGAGGGCCACGTCTGCCCCCACCCCCTGCCCCCTCGCTGGAAGTCAGCGCTCCCTTTCCCTCCCTCTGCCACCCAGACGTGCCCGGCACACCAGGCGGCTGCCCCCAAGGATGCCCGGCTGGGATCAGAGGCACCCAAGGCTCCCTCCATCTGCGTCCTGGGACCACCATCTCTTCCTGCGTCCTCTCGGAGGTCAGTTCACTCTGTCTTAGCTTTTTCAGAACTTTTGCTTTTTTATGACCACCCCTCAGAAAGACTGTGACCTAATCCAGAGGAACCTCGATCTGCGTTTCAGCTGGAGCTGGCAGTACCGGTGGGAGGTCGCGGCCACAGCGCTCAGGGAGTCTGGGGGCTGAGAGCAAGTGTGGGATCATCATAAAGCCCTGCTGGGTGCACAGGCTACCAAGCACCACAGCTGAAACTCTCCCTCCTCGCACTCAACTGACCAACAGCCGAAAGACGCACCGACTGAAAGGTAGACGGCCGTGGGCAGAAAGACTCACACGTCAGAGCTGCACACACGCCGTGATGCCAGTGATCAGGTCTTGGGCTCTGAATCCTCAGCCCTGAGTTCCCACTCTGGGGTCAAGGGCTGGGTCGCAAACCTATGTTACAGATATCAAAGCCATATCCTTCCACGTGGATCCATAAAGTAACAATTTATATTTGTGTACAGTTAATGTAAAGAAGCCTCTTAACAAAATGAATCAGAAGATGGGGTCATGGGCAGATGAGCGCCTCCTCTGTGGGGCTCAGCTCGGATGGGGGGCAGTTAACAGGCCCTCTCAGTCCCCACCCTCTTTATCTGTAAAATGAGGAAAGCAGATGAGCCCGACTCAGAGGGTTTGGAAAATGAAACCGTATGTTGCATTCAAAAAGCCAGCGTAGTGACCTTCAAGAAACAGATACTCAAGACAAGGTTGACAAATTATGGTTGGATATAAATTCAAAACGTAATTAACAGACAATGTGGGATTACCTCATAGATTCAAGTGGCCCATTTTCATAATAAGGCTGTATCACCAGCTGTGACTAGTATAAAACTTCCCATAAACCAAGCTTGACAAAAGAGTTGTAGAGTCATCTTATGAAGAAGATCTTCATACATCAGTAGACTGGCATGGTTGCATATATTTAAGATATGTTAAAATGCCAGGGATGTTTTCGGCATGTAAAATGGATTATATGAATAATTGAAATGCATGCACAGTTAATCCTTCAAGCAATGTACTGTTTTCAGATGTCAACACATCCGAGTTGACCAGCCACCTGGGCAAGGCCAGGATGGCACCATATTCCAACACATTCCCTTACCTTCCACGGCCCTCCCCACAGGAGGACGACCCACTACACCTACCTCCCTGGCTCTGCTGACAACCTTTCTTGCTCAGAAGATCCTCCACAGAGTTTTCAAAGACTAAGTAGACGTTCTGCAGCAAACCCTGAGACACGTACAAGGAGAGAAACCCAAGTGGGTAAACAGCAGACGTCTGAGGACACACTAAGCGATATCTCAGAGAAGCAAGACGCAATTTAAAGCAGGGAGAATGTTTTCTTCTGTGCTCTTATTCCCAGCGGGTCTGAAATCTCGTTAATGGGTTATCTCTGTATGTTGCTTCAAAGCTTCGTTTGAGGCCAGAGGCAGATGTGGGTTTGACTCAAGAAGGGAGAGCATTTGAGAGAAGGGGCTTGAGAGGGATGGTGGAGACAGGCTTAGGGAACAGACCATGGAGGCCACACTCTCGGCTGGGAACCTTGAGGGTGACCAGCACTCCCACACGTGGCCATGGGTCACAGCAACATGCACTGCTTTGCCTGTCCACGAAACAGACTTCATCTATGAGAGCAGGCGGTCCACCCTGACAGTGAGGGTCTCATCCCACTGGGCTGAGGGCTTCCTGACGACCGCCAGAGACTACACGGGGCATCTCTAGGCCTCTTACTGAAATAGCTGAGTCTGAACATACATTTATTTCCAAAATGCACACACACCTGGAGAAGAACAGTCACTAACCCTCTGCTGCAGTTTCTAAACATTTGCATTTAGAAAAAATCCTCTTGCAAACATATTTTACCTGAGATGAACATGGAACCACTCCCTCATAAACCAACAGCCCTTTCCTTAGGAAACATGGGTAATTTTCTCTCCTGTCAGCCTGTCATGTCAGGACTGAACTGGAATCTGGGGAAACTGGGAGATAGCTGAACGGATTTGATGTCTTGATCAAATCAGTGTTCAGTCGGGAGATCGGTGACCATTTGTGCAGCTAAGAAAGGTGCCTGTGTCTGCTGCTGTGTTGGTCCCTGGGTCAGAGTGTGTGTGTGTGCCCGTGAGAGTGCCTGTGTGCTTGTGTGCAGTGTGTGTGCGTGTGTGCAGTGTGCGTGTGTGTGCACATACACATGTGTATAGTATGTGTGCATGTGCATGTGTGGAGTGTGTGTGCAGTGTGTGCACGTGTGCAGTGTGTGTCCATGTGTGCAGTGTGCACTTGCACATGTGTATAGTATGTGCATGTGTGCACATGTGTGCAGTGTGTGCATGTGTGCAGTGTGCACGTGTGCAGGTGTACAGTATGTGTGCGTGTGCAGTGTGTAGTGTGTGCACGTACACAGGTGTATAGTATATGCATGTGTGCATGTGTGCGTGTGTGTACAGTGTGTGGTGTGTGCATGTGTGCACAAGTGTGCAGTGTGTGCACATGTGTGCAGTTTTCCGTGTGTGCAGTGTGCACGTGCACATGTGTATAGTATGTGCACATGTGCAGTGTGTGGTGTGTGCATGTGTGCGCATGTGTGCAGTGTGTACAGATGTGTGCAGTGTGTCCATGTGTGCAGTGTGCATGTGCACATGTGTATAGTATGTGCTCATGTGCGTGTGTGTGCAGTGTGTGGTGTGTGCACATATGCATGTGTATAGTATGTGCGCATGTGCACATGTGTGCAGATGTGTGCAGTGTATCCATGTGTGCAGTGTGCATGTGCACATGTGTACAGTATGTGTGTGTGCATGTGTGTGCAGTGTGTGGTATGTACATGTGTGCACATGTGTGCAGTGTGTGCAGATGTGTGCAGTATGTCCATGTGTGCAGTGTGCATGTGCACAGGTGTATAGTATGTGCATGTGTGAGTGTGTGCGTGTGTGCAGTGTGTGCATGTATGCAGTGTGCACATGTGTGCAGTGTGTGTCCGTGTGTGCAGTGTGCACGTGCACACGTGTATAGTATGTGCACATGTGCGTGCAGTGTGTGGTGTGTGCACGTGTGCACATGTGTGCAGTGTGTGCACGTGCCAGCCGGTGTGCATGGGTGCTCCTTGCGCGCACGCCTGCCCGTGTGCACCTGCCAGGATCCCGCCCCTCCCCGGCTAGGTTGGGTGGGCGTGTCCGCTGGACCTACCCGGAAGTGGCTCTCGCGCGCCGCGCCCTTAGCCACGTACATCCGGCTCCTCTCGGTCTGCAGGTGCCCGTAGAAAGGCTCGTCCAGCACGAAGCTGTCCATCAGGTCGCAGCCCACGTACAGGCTGTAGGTCTCTCCGGTCACCTGCACCGTGACGTTCTTCCACTGGGAGTCAGCCAGGCCCACGTCCTCCAGGGAGATGACGTGCTGGGTGCCGTCCACCCAGTAGGTGAGGTCCAGGGTGTCCGCAGGGCCGTTGGACACGATCTCGAACTGCCTGTGCGCGGCGCCCGGGCCCTCCAGCGCCAGCAGGGTGCCCCGGGACCGGCGGTCCTGCTTCAGGCTGGCCGTCAGGAAGAAGCCCTCCTTGCGCCGCATGGCCTCGGCGATCCGGCCAAGGTGCTCCGCGCTCACCGGCGGGATGTAGTCAAAGCGGACGAAGCGGTAGGCGGGCACGCTGGGGTCTGGGCCCCGGAACTGCTTGGCCCCAATGGTCTTGCGGTTGATGTTGCTGACGCTGAAGAGGTCGAAGGCGGTGTCCTCGTCCTGGTCTCCCGCTGCTCGGGGAGCAGGGCATGGAGGTCAGGGGCGCGGGGGCACAGGGCCCTCCTCTCGGGCGCCACGCGGGCTGGCACGCGGCCCCTGCGAGGCCGGGGAGCCCGCCCCTCCTTCCTCTCCTGGGCGCTGCCTGGCCCGCCCTCCCCGGCCGCCACCGACCACAGCCCCGGCTCGCCCGCGAGCGGCTCTCTGTGCGGACCAGTGGACGAGGCTTCACGGAGGAAGGAAGTGGGGTCCAGTTCCCACTCTCCACCTCCCTGACAAGGACCATGCTGCCGTCTCTGCTCCCCACCTGAGCGGGGCTCAGGGGAGACCCTCCGTCTCCCACCGGAGTGCCCAGGAAAGCCGCCGGGGCGTGCGCCACTGCGGAGCGGCTGCCTTCGATGTCGCTTTCCTCGAGACATACTCTGAGCTGAACTCCCCGTGGGGACCCTGTATTTCTCAGAAATACATCCTGCCTCTCAGGCCTCACACTGCAGGAGAGCGTCTGAGAGACCATGAGCCTCAAGGCCACAAACGCATGGTTTTAATGCACCGTCCAAATACTGGAAAGAGGTTGTCCGCCCTCACCAACATGGTAACACTTCAAATCATTCAAAATAAGTTTCTGAACAGAAAGTCTAAACGAAGCATAACTTTTATCTAATACTTGGCAAACTGAAGCATTAGATTACATGGTGTTGTTGACAGAAGTGTTCATTTTACCACCTGCAATACAGCTATTTGGCCATAAGTCGAAAATGCTTAAAATCATTAAAGACTTTGACTCTGCAACTTTAGTCTGGTAAGTTATCCTAAATATGTAACCACAAATGCAAGGATATATGTATTCACAACAGTATTCCCTGTGGCGTCATTTATAGTCATGAAAATGTGTGATGCAGATGGGAATGGCCTAAAAATACTGACGGGTACCTTCTAATGGAATATTACAGTCGTTAAAAATCGTGTTGTAAGAAAATAAACACATGAAAAAATATTTAGATATGTTTTTAAGTGCAAAAATGTGGGAAGGATAGAAGCTGTAAAACACCAAATACTTCAGTATGTTGTAAATATCACATACAGAAAAAAGGCAGCAACTTCCCTGGAGGTCCAGTGTTTAAGGGTCTGCACTTCCAGAACTGGAGCCACAGGTTTGATCCCTGGTTGGGGAACTGACATCCCACATGCCTTGTGGCACAACCAAATAAACAGTTTATTTTTTTAAATCCAATTTTAAAAAGAAAGAAGACAAAACGTGCCTAGCAAAGGCTGCATCTATAGGTGGGAGGGTATTTCTCTCTAATACCTCAATTTTCCAAAAATAAATTTCCTATTGCATAGACTCAAAAGTGAGTGAAGATTTATTTTAAACTAAGTTAAGGTCCTAAGGGGTGAGGTGCTCCAGCCAGGCCTCCACTTTTTCCACCCTTATCCAGCAGGTGAACCTCATCCTGGGGTCCCAGGTCACCCAGGGGCGTCCACACTCACCCTGAGTTCTGAACCAGGTCACCCAGGGGCGCCCACACTCACCCTGAGCGCTGGACCAGGTCACCCAGGGGTGTCCACGCTCACCCTGAGCGCTGGACCAGAACACCCGGGGGTCCACACTCACCTTGAGCGCTGGACCAGGCCCACAGGGCCAGCAGCAGCAGGGGCCGCAGCATTCTGCGTCTTCCCAGACAAACCCCTGCAGATAAATCAGACCCTGTTACTTAAGAAAACATAACCACACCTTCTAATTTGGATTGGAAGTTTTACTCATATGATCATTTAAAAACAGTTTGTGTATAAAAATAAAAAACATGGATTTGTGGGCAAAGCTAGATAGAAAATATGCTTTTCAAATGAGTTTTTCTAAAGTTGGTATTCATTGGACTAGCGTTTGTCAATAAGCACTGTACTAATGATGTCCTAAGCATTCATATTATTTAATCCTCATAATGACCTAGGAGACAGACATGATCATTATCATGGCCATTTTGCAGATGGGTAAGTGGAGGCTCAAACAAGTTAAGTGCTTGCCCAGAGCCAGAACATAAACCCAAGAAGTTCGAATTTAGAAAATTATCAGCCTGGGGAAAATAGCCTACAAAGATATTTTGCATAAATAGCCAAAAAAAGTTGCACATGATTTAATTAAAAAGAATAAATGGTAACTGTGTATGAGTTAGAAGTAAACCTAGTTTGCTGGATCATAACTGCTAAGAAAATAGCCTTCTACTTAGTAATCATTTTTGCTTTGGTTGTCTATTTTCTTGAGGCCTGTTTTTCCATTCTTCAGGATTCTCAGTTGGCAGGCTCAGCAGACACTGGCCCAGAAGGCAGAGCCTGGCCGGGAGCCCGCTCCAGGGTTAACCCCTGCTCAGCATCCCCGCGTCTGGGCCTCAGCCTCCTTGCCTCCCCTGAGCACAGGCACCAGGACCCTTCCAGCAACACTCTGCGCTCCGCAGAGGTGAAGCCAGTCTGAGACCCCTACCCTCCCTGTTTAGGGCTTCAAGGGTCCTGAGCTTCTTAGTGAGAAAGAAATCCCTGGAGGAGCCTGTCCAGAGGAGCGGCTTCCCGGAGAGGGGACCGTCGGCTGGGGAGCGGGCTCCAGGCGGGGCTCTCCCGTCCCGCAGGCTGCAGGCGCCCGCCTTCAGCCGGGCCGCAGCAAGCGCAGGGCTTGGCTGGGCGCCGCCTGCACCCCTCCGGCGCCGGGCGCAGAGCTGCGGTGCCGGCATCGCCGCGCTGCCTGGGGAAGCGTCCCTGAGTCCTCCGCTCTCAGGCGCCCCTTCTGTGGAACGAGCACCGGGCGTTTAAATCAGCCACTCACAGGCTGAGCGTGGGAAGTGAGCCGCCGAGCAAGTCCGCGCTTGTAGAGGCTCCTGAGCAGCCCAGTGGGGCCGGGAAGGCTGCCGCCAGCAGGACCCTTCCGAGGACGGCGTCACGCGGGGAGCCCTCCTCGGGGACTCAGAACAGCACTGGTCCTCCGTGGGTCCTGCACAGGCGACCTCAGCGCAAGCGGGGCGGCCGTGCCCTCGGGCCCGCACAGACGGACAGCGGGACCACCGCCGCCGGCAGCCAGCTCCGTCGGAACTAGAGCCCCGCGGCCCGAGGGCGCAGCTCCCCGCAGCCCCGAGGGCGCACACGGAGCTCTTCAGGAACAAAAGCAAACCCTCTGGCGCAGAGACAGACGTCAGCCACGCGGGCCGGGGGGCCCATCCCGCCCCGGGGGTCGCCCGGCAGAAGAGAAACCACCAGGGCGCGGCTGGGGCTCCAGCCTCTCTCGCCCCGTGCTGTTAAAAGGCAACACATAGGCTATCGTACGACACGCTGCGGGGACACGCGCGCCCACGCTGCACGCCTCGCTTCACACAGTTAGGGCTTACGGTTATAGTCGGAATGTCGTTACACCTAATTACATTAGAACTTTCACAAAGATCTGCAAAGACCTTTTACGATTCTTATACCAGCAATCAGCGCAAACTTTACTGAGAAATACGACCTTCCAATGGTCAAGAACGAGGTGATTCAACAGAGCCCCTCACTGTCCTCAGCCTCCCCCTGCAAAGGAGCCTGACCCCCCTTCACAGAAGTTAGGCTAATTTGCCAATTCCCGCTGCCTTTTCAGCTGCTAATTATCCCCCAAACTTGTAAGAACAGTCAGGGCAGTCTTCACTGACTTACTAAATACCATTCATTAAAAACTTTCAGAAACACTTTTCAGCTGTGAAAACCGTTTCGCATGCGTCTTTATAACTTCTCAGCATTTTTTCACATCCTCAGGAACAACTAGTTTCTTCCTCACGACCGCCCCCCCAGTAACAGACTTTATGGAGGCATCCTATTCAGAGGCTGAAACGGAAGCCTCTGCCCAGGATTCCAGGCAGGTACTTTCACGGAAGCCCCAGGGGTCCTCAGGCGGTGGGCAGCCCGGGCAGGATCACAGCACCCTCGGTGCAGGAAAGACGCCAAAGGGGGCTCACCCGCCCCGCCCCCCCCGCTCTGCCGCGGAGCAGCGGCAGGCCGAGGAGAAGACCGGGGTCTGCTTAGGTGCCAACAGGCAAGCTCCCTCCCTACTTCAAAACTAGTTTGCACTTTCTCCTCCCTTCTTAGAATAAAATTTTTAAAAAAAGACTTTTCTGAAAAGTTAAACTACAGCGCAACGATTTGGTCAATGGAGAAGCCGCTCTTACCTGGTGTGGAAACCCTGCAGAGATGACTGGCCCAGAGCCGGGAGGGGGTCGGCGAGGGATGAAGGGCCGCAGGAGGAGACCCAACCCCGCTCTGCAGAGGAGCCGGGCTTGGATCCGCGGCGGGCCGCGGCCGCCCCTTATATGCGCGGAGTCCGTGCGGCCGGCAGTCAGATGCACGCGGAAGCGCTGGACTCGTTCCGCGGCGGGATGACATAATTCCTCCTCTGATCCCGCATTTGCTGGGGCACCTGGCGCCGGTCCGGTCCGGCCCCCTCCGCCCCCCCCCCCTGTCTCTTATACACATCTAGATGTGTATAAGAGACAGGCTCAACCCGGCTCTGGCCGCAGCTGGGGGACCACGGGGGAGGGGCCGCAGGAGCCGGGGAAGACGGACTTTTCTTGCCTTCTCTCAGGAAATACAATGCTATAAATAAAACCAGCAAGATTGGCTGGAGCGCTCCTTTTTGCTGAAGAGAGAGAATCCAAGTTGTAGGCTTCCAATCTGGTTCGCATTACTCAAAGTGAGAACGGTCTCTCTCAACCGAGGAAAAGGCCATCAGCAAAAAGCAAAAGAACCGGTGGGTGGAAATGGTCAGTATACGTATTGACGAAGCTGTACGGATGAATTCATTTATCATGTGCAGAAAGTGTGATGAATTCATTTATCATGTGCAGAAAGTGTGATATTTAATCTAAAGGGGCGTCAGTGTATCAGTTGGATGACTGAGAAACACGATTGGGTGAATTTATTTTCCTCCAAATCCTGCTTCATGCCCAGCCTGGACCTCACAGGGTGACTGCTCCCTGGGGACACCCCGTGTGGGACCGAGAACCTCCCACACAGACTTTCCCGGTAGCAGGAACAACCTGTACTTAGCTTTCACAGCCTCGCTTAGCCGACAGCCCCAAGGGTGGGTTACATAGGGGGAAGCCTCTGGAAGTAAGAATAGCAGGCAGCAGTGGGCTCCCTGCCCCTCGCCAGAGTGGACACGTCCCCCAGGCAGGCTGGACCATAGGCAGAGGAGGGAGTGGACGGTGGGGGGGATGAGGCACCCCCAAAGGCCAGGCTGGGCCTTGCACAGAGGAGTGGTCCCCAGCACAGGCTGGCAGATGGCACCCGAGGCGCCGGGCCATGGTGGGCAGAGCCGTGGGCAAGTGAAGTCTCAACTGAAGGGCGTTAGAGGGGGTTTGCTCTGAGCCTCCTTGGAATCTGAGCAGTAACGTTGCTGAGGAACCTGCTTCTCCACCTGGATCCTTGCTGGATGGGGGTCACAGAGGGGCCACAGGCGCACGCAGCCTAGCCCTGTTGAGGTCCAGCTCAGGCATCCACGGGGCATGGAGGTGAGGGGGGGCTTGTGACTGAGCAGGCAGCATTTGTTACCTTGCTCATTGCTGGTAGTTTCTGAAAGCATTTGTCTACGGCAACTGTTCACTTATTACCAGGTACTGTTCACTTATTACCAGGTAGACAATGTCAATTTCTGATGGGCAGCGAGAGGAGAAACTTGACTCAAAGAACATATGTGTGTGTGCATGTGTGTGTGCGTGCACGTGTGTGCGTGTGCGTGTGTGTGTGCGTGAGGCATGTCCGACTCATTGGGAGTGGACTGTAGTCCACCAGGCTCCTCTGTCCATGGGATCCTCCAGAAGATCTTCCCAACCCAGAGATCGAACCTCAGTCTCCTGCACCGCAGGCGGGTTTTGATCATCCTGTTCAAGGCACAATGTCCTACTCGGGGCCAGCTGACGGGTGGCATGGTCACATGCTTTAGATTTAAGATTCCGAGCGCGATGTGACTAAGCTGACGTTATTGCAAACTCCAGAGAAGAACGTCTAACCCAGTTTCCTTAAAGACTTGTTAGTGACTAGCAGTTGATTTGCCAGTTGACCTGACTTTGCTTACATTTGGCTTTCCCTTGGCCAGAAGCGGGCCTCTGGCCCTCGCCCCTCACTTGCCGGCAAAAGATCCCATCTGGCCAGGCTTCCCTGGTGGCTC
Source organism: Cephalophus harveyi (assembly GCA_006410635.1). Taxonomy (NCBI): domain Eukaryota; kingdom Metazoa; phylum Chordata; class Mammalia; order Artiodactyla; family Bovidae; genus Cephalophus; species Cephalophus harveyi. Next base: position 80,244 of record SJYT01000391.1, read on the forward strand.
AGCCGTTAAGAATCCACCCCCCATGCCGGAGACTCGGGAGACGCAGCTGCCATCCTTGGGTGAGAAGGGTCCCCTGGAGGAGGAAACGGCAGCCCACGCCAGCATTCTGGCCTGGGGAATCCCATGGACAGTGGAGCCTGGTGGGCTACAGTCCCTGCGGTCACACAGAGTTGGACACAACTGAGCGACTTAACAACTCCGCTGCTCAGCCACTGGCAGCCACCCACCCCACGAGCGTCAGGACAGAAAGTGCTGCCGTGCTGAGTGTCTCAGGAGCACCGGACAGATGAGAACAGACCACACCCAGGACAGGGCAGAGGGCCGCCCTGCTGGGGCCCCAGGGAGATGTTCCTTCCACGGGGGAGGCTTCTTGAGGAGACAGGACATGCGTGACTGGATCTTGGCCTCTGGGGAGGGCATCTGAGGTCGGGGGTGTCCCCAGAAAGGCCCAGGTGAGCAGAATTGGAGGAGGGGTCAGCCCTTCTGGGGCAGGGAGGTGATGGGAGGTGACAGATGGCAGGAGTGCTGAGGCCCTGCTGGGGCTGGGCTGGGCAAGCGCTCTTGCAGGGAAAAGGGGACCAGAGGCAGGGGTGGGCACAGGATGTCCAGGGGGCCACCCACCCCGGGACAGAGGGACATGTGACCCAGAAACGCAAAGCAAGGCCAAGTCACACAGGGCAGACCCTGGAGCAGGTGTCAGCTTCAGGGATGAGGAATAGGGTGAGTCTGCTGGAAGGAGGACACAAAGGCCAGAGCAGCGAGGAGCCTGCCCGCTGCAGGGGGAGTCACGTCCCCAGCGCCCGGCCACCTGGAACCGGTGAGCTCGGCCCTGTTCCGGGATTGGTCTCTGCAGGTGAGGCTATACTGGGGGAGGGCAACCTAAGTCCAGGGACCCGTGTCCTCCTAGTAAGAGGACCACCAGGACACAGGGCACCCTGGGAGGTTAGAGGTGGCAGGGGAGGGGTGCAGCCAGCAGCCCACGGGCCCCCAGGGTCACAGAGCCCCGGGAGGAGCCGCCCCCAGAGCCTCCGGGGGGGCGAGACGACGCGAGAAGAGAATCACCTGGGCCGTCTCAGGCCCCCGCGTGTGCCCCTTCCTTACAGCAGCGCCAGGAAACCAATGCACGGCCCGGCAGGCTCCAGAAACTTCGTGTTCACAGCCGTCCGGGAGCCCAGGGAGAGCGCAGCGAGGCCAGCTGTGTCGGCGGCGGCAGGACGTGCCACTGACTGGCAGTGACCATGCCTGCTGGGGACAGCGTCAGCCCGGAGCCGGCTGTGCCTGACCGGGAATCAGGGGCTCTGGGACAGAGGCGGAGGGGTCCAGGCAGGCTCCTCAGCAGAGTCAAAGGTCAGCTGGCTTAGAGCCTCCTCGCAGCTGGGGGCTGGGCTGGGCTCCCGGAAGTGCCGGGGCAGTGCAGGCTCCAGCCCGCCCCCGAGGCAGGTGTCCAGTTCCAGACGGCAGACTGTAGATAGATCTGGCCCCTGAGCAGGCGGGGAAGGACGGGCAGAATGGACGGAGCAAACAGCCGAGGGGCCAAGGCCAGTCACTCCAGCCGCTGAGAAGCCTGGGGAAAGGGCGTCTTCCTGTCTCTGGAGCTAACGTAGGGTTTACACACCAGGGAAACGGGGTTGAGATTCCCCATCACTCCTGGCAGCCGCCTGTTCGGCAGTCACTTCCATTCACAGTAAACACCTGAGTGTTGACCCGCCGGCATGCACGCAGGGAGACACGGCAGGGGATTCACCAGAAAGGCAAGGAGTTTCCGGCACCTATGGGCCCGCGGCCTGGGAACAGGGTCTGCTCTGAGCCCGGGCTCTGAACGCTCATGAGAACCTTCTGAGCTAAAGGGTGGACCCGCGGCTTTCAGAGGAGCCGACGCGAAAACCCTGAGCCAGCGAGGTTTGGATGGGATTGAGGAGGGTCAGCCCAGTGCGGGCCCTGGGGAGTCTCGCCACCCCCCTACCCCGCACTCCCCTCCACCCCGGCTCTGAGTCCCTGGTGGGGCGAGGTGAGGACGCCCGGGACCCTCCCCTGTTCACAGAACCCCCCCATCCCAGGAGGAAGTGAGGGTGCCCGGGGACCCGCCCCATCTTAACAGAGCCCCCCAACCACGCTCTGTGTCCCTGGGGGGTGGAGGTGAGGGCGCCTGGGACCCTCCCCTGTTCATAGAACCCCCCCCCCAGAGGGAAGTGAGGGCGTCCACGGACCCTCCCTGTCCTCACAGAGCCCCCACCCCGCATCCCAGGGGGAGGTGAGGGCGCCCGGACCGTCCCCATCTGCTCAGCGCCGCCCCCCGCAGCTCTGTGCCCCTGGCGGGTGGAGGTGAGGGCGGCTGCGCCGTCGGGGCGCAGGGCCGCCAGGGCAGGCGCGGGGAGCCCTGGGTGGGAAGCGGCCACATCTGTTTGCTCTCAGCTGCCGGGCCCTCACCCGCTGTGGGCGGAGGGTTCCGGGAACTCGCTCTGCCCTGACCGACAGCAGGGGGGAAACTGCAGCCTGCAACTCCGACTCGAGGGCGCCCGGGCTGGTCGCGGGAGGAGAAGATTCCTTTAAGCAGCTCCTGTGGATGGAGGCCAGGCAGGATGAGGTCGCGGGCTATTTCCAGTTCTGGCGGGGACGGAGTAGCCGGAGTAGCCGCACCGCAACGCTGGGGGCCGGGCTGGGGGCGGCCTGCGCCCGGAGCCAGGCCTGCAGATGCTGCGGGGAGTGAAGGGGGCGTCCGGAGCGGGAAGTCCGGCTCCAGCCGGGACCCCCCCCCCAGCCCCAGCTCCCTCCCGAGTGAAACGGGAGCAGTCACAGAGTCTGCTGGGTCAGAACGGTTCTGAGCCGCCCTGGGGCTCTGTGCCCCGCCGACATCAGCGGGTGAAACCAGGGCCCTCTCTAGAGCCCCCACACTCGGGGGGTGCTTGGGAGCGGGACACGGCTCTGCGGGTCCCGGCCGGAGGGCCCAGTGACCGCAGAGGCGCCAGCTCAGCTGGGCGGCAGGGTGCCTAGGAGCTCGCGCGTCTCTGCGCTTTCCCTGCTCTTGGGAACGGCCGAGGCCCCGGGCTGCAGACTCCTGTTCCCACGGAGACCACGGGGTCGCAGGGACCTGGCGCCAGCAGTGGGGGCGCCTCGGCTGGGGGCGCCGGCCGCTCCCCTCCGCCGTGTCCTGCACCCCCACAGCTGACATCAGCTCCTGGTGGGGGGCCTCCTCCAGGCTGGCCTCCTGGCCTCACCCATCCCGTCGGGGTTCCGCCTCTCCCCAGCCAGGCCCCGCCCCATCTGGCTTCAGCCTCCCGCCCTCTGACTTCCGTTCAAGCTCAAGTCGGAGGTAAACCCAGGTCCACGGCAGAGGCGCCGGCTCTCCACCTTTCTCACCTGCGCCGTGCAGGACAGCCCGGCCTCTCAGGCCGAGGCCGTGAGTCACCCTGACCGTGTGAACTCCTGCCCAGCCTCTGCGCCCACCGAGGCCGGCTCTCCTGGTCTGGCCTGCCCCCTCCTCCGGCTCTGCTGGCGCCTGGGACGCGGGCTCCCAGCCCCAAGGCCTCGCCCGCCCCCAGGAGCCAGCCTTCCGCACGGGCTACCGGAGAGTGAAGTGAGAGGCCGCGGAGCCCCTTCTCCAGGGACCCTGTGAGCCCAGGACGGCTCAGGGAGCGCTGGGTGCCCAAACGCGAGACAGCTGTCCGCTGCCTGGGTGCTGAGTCGCTTCAGTCGTGTCTGACTCTTTGTGACCCCAGGGACTGCAGCCCGCCAGACTCCTCTGTCCAGGGCATTCTCCAGGCAAGAATCCTGGAGTGGGCTGCCATGCCCTCCTCCAGGGGATCTTCCTGACCCAGGCATTGAACCCACATCTCTGCCATCTCCTGCACTGGCACGCAGGTTCTTTCCCACGAGCGCCGCCTGGGAAGCCCTGGTGAGCTGCCAGCAGGGTCAGCCGCACCCTGACCCCATGCCGCCCCCCGTTGCCAGCCCCTAGAGTGACCACAGGGACACGGCAGACACCCCCCCCCACCCGCCTCCTCCTGGTATAAATAAACCTGAAAATTCAGAAATCAGTGCAGTCCTGGGAAATGCCATTAGGGAGCGAAAGGGCTCGCCAGGCATGGTAATCTCCCGTTAATTGTCTTCCCACTCCCTCGGTTGCATCCCCTGATACATTGTGCTGAAAAGCCATCTTGCTACAAATATACATTTAGGATTTGATTACAGAATCTCATCCATTTACATGTACAAGATAGAGCCTACTGTGATAGATTAATGCTTCTAAAGATGTGTATAAGAGACAGCTTGCTACCCCTTCTGCGAAACCCCTTCCCGTTGGCTGCCCGATGGCTGGTTCTTTCCACTGGAGGAGCTCAGACCTCAGCTCCCAGGTCTCCTCCGTGCCCAGCTGACCGAGACCTCCGCCGGCTCCCTGGCCTGACCCGTGTCCCAAGTCTCTCAGGACCCCATTCACTCGAGCTTATCTTCGGGTTCCTGGAGCGTGTGTCTCTCCCCCTGGCCTGTGATCTCCGGGAGTTAGCAGGGGGTTGGCCTCCTGCCGGCAGGGCTGTGACCCAACTGGGGGCATGGGCCCAGGGGGTCGGCTGAAGGGGGCCGTGGCTGCAGGAGGGACGGGGGCTCCCCTCGATCCACACTCCGCTGCTCCTCCCCTTACCCCTCAGGGGACTTCTGATTACCCCGCAGAAGTTCACTGATGAGCGTCTTGTTCGTTTGCTAAGTCGACAGTTAACGCCAATAAATGCCATGTGCCTGGACCAGACCAGTCTCTGGGAATATTCTAGGTGTGAAGCTGAGACCTGAAGGGACAGCAGCCTTCAAAGGACCTCTCCCCACAGAGTTCCTTGCTGAGCCCTGGGGAGACTCGCCTGCAGCCTGAAAACCGAGTCTCAGCCTGTGCTGCAGGGGACTGGGAAGAATCTAAAGTGGCGTGAAGGCTGCTTTTGCCTCAGAAACCCTCCATCAGCAACATGTTCCCAGCCCAGGCTCCAGATCAGTCCGCGCTCAGTACCAGAAGGTGTTCAACGAGGAACCAAAGTTCCAGCGAGGTCCCGGGACGTTCGGCCACCCTGACGGCGGGTGCGTGTTTGGACTGCGATAAAGCAGGGAACAGAGCGAGGGAGGGGAAGGGACAGAGGCCGTCTGGGGGCATCCCCGACGGGGCCAGGAAGCCCACTGGGCGCCAGTGAGGGGGCTCCTCCTCCCCCGGGCAGTGGGCGCTGGTCCACTCCAGGGCCCGGAGGGAGCATCGTCTCCGGTTCCACACGGGACGCCAGGTGTCTACTTCAGGGCCCCTGGAAGGTGGCTGCAGCTGGCTCCGTCCCACCCAGAACCTCCGACACCAGCTGGGCCCAACCCACCCATCAGGTCCCCAGTTCTCAATGCCGAAGACCAGCCTCCACCCGCAGTAGAGCCTCGAGGAGGAAGCATCCGCCTCGATTCTTCCAATAAGGATCTCACACGCACACTGAAGTCGAGCAACTCCATGCAGACAGCTAGGGCTTTTGTTTATCTTAAGCCCTAAACACATCCGAACTCTGATCCACGATACACAGGAAACCAGGGTCTCCCGGCCCGCAGGGCCCCAGGTGGACCCGACCACGGCAGTCGCCCTGGGCCGTCCACACCCACGGTCAGTGGGGGGCATTCTGTCCGTGTTTCTGCGGGATTTTCCCTGAATTTGCTTCACCTCTGGGGCATTTTGCTCAAGATGTTTTCTGGGTGAGAAGACTTCGTGCTGAGTCACTCTGCGCGGTATCCTGGGAGAACACACTCATGGCCATGGGTTTTCGCAAACAGATTCATCTGACTGACATTTGCACAATGTTTTTGTAATTAAGGAGCAGGAATCGAAGCAAAGAGACAAAAAAGGAAGATTTTCAGGCCCAGCGGCCTTGTGCCTGCCGCTCGCTCGGTGTGTGCACACGTGTGTGTGTGCATTGTCGCTGTGGAATTCAGACCGGAAAGGCAGAAGAATCCAGTGGTTATAAAACATCCCGGCTAGCATGACAGATGTAAGTATGACACCCAGAACTGAGCAAGGGCAACCTTGTGCAAAGCGCAATCACAGAAGAGAGTTTAGCAGTATCTTCTTTCTTTTCAATGTCCTTGCAAGTGCATGGTAGCAACAGATTTTGCAAGATGTCCTAAGCTGTGTGACCTCAAAAGAAAGGCTCAGGGCCTTCGTCTTCTGCTCAGCTTTGAGTCATTTCAGAAAGTCTTTGGCAAACCTTACATATTAGTCAGAGCTCTCTGGAGAAGCAGAACCAATAGGCTGTACACATATAAAGACTGATTATGAGGAGCTGACTCACACAGTCAGGGAGGCTGGCGAGCTCCGCAGCCATCAGCCGGAGACCCGGGAAGCCGACCGCTCAGGTCCAGTCCTCGTCCACAGGCCTGGTGCCAGGAGAGGGGAGGGTGTGTTTCCCATCTGGGGATCCAGGAAGAACTGACGCTTCACTCAAGTCCAAAGGCGGGTCGGGACGCCAATGTCCCAGTTCAAAGACAGTCAGGCAAGAAGAGCTCCCTCATATCCACGAGAGGGTCCGCATTTTGAGTCTGTTCAGGCCTTCAGCTGATCGGGTGGGGCCCACCACGTTAGAGAAGGCAACCTGCTTTCCTCAGCCTACAGATTCGAATGTTACTCTGATCCAAAAACATCTTCACAGAACAATGTTGGGCCAAATGACTGGGCTCCCCCATGGACAGACGGCCCCAAAAATTAGCTGTCACAACTAATACGAACAAAAAAAACAAAAGGAGAGAAAGCCAAAGCAGTCCTTGGATGAGTGGAGTTTCACAACAGGCCCAGGTCAGTAACGCGCTGTGTGCAGACACGCGCGTGGAGAACGGGCTCCCCAGGGGCTATCTTGACCCTTCAGGGAGTGGAGTGAATCAAGTGACCTGATATTATCAAGGGAGTATAAGAAGAAATCCTTTTCATTCAGATGTTTCATCCTGAAACTTTCTTATCTTGTAAATTTCATACTTTCAACTTTTGAAGCTATTGAAAACAGAAAAAGACGTATAAATTTTCTTTGCTTGTAAATCTGTATAAAGTATCTTATTTTCTCCATTCAGAAGAGCAGTAATTAATTTACGGTTCTATAAACTTGAGAAAGCACTTAGCACAGGGCGAAGAATCCTGAGGTAAGAAATGCACGTCTTTTAAACGAAATTGTTGACTCAAAGTGAAGTTGGTGATCCGAAGTCTAAGGAAAAATGAGGAAAACAAAACAAGATTTTGGGCTATCCAACACGGAAAGCAGCTCTGTGGTATAAGAGCATCATGTGAAAATGACACAATTTAACTCAAATTTCAGTGTTTTCTTTACATTTCTCCTAATATTTAGTGCTTTTATGTAAAGATAGCTCTCAGAATCTTCAAAACATGCTCATATTCCTATCTATACAGTTTCATTTTCATTATTTTTATTTTTGAGTCTATTATAAATAAGACTTTTCTTAATTTTTTTTCAAATCTATTTAGCGTATAAAAGCACAACTGACTTCTGTATTGATTGACGTGTGTTGATTTTATATCCTGAAATATGCCAAATTTTTTATTAATTCCAACAGTTTTGTGTGTATATGTGGAATCTTTAGGGTTCTTCACATATGGGATCGTGCCATCTCCAGAGAGACTTTTGCTCCTCCCTCTCTGATTTGGATGAGTTGTATTTCTCTTTTTTGCCTAAATCGCTCTGTCTAGGACGTAGCCATGCTAAGTGAACACCGGCATGCCCACTCAGTCACTGCGTCATGTGTCCAGCTCTCTGCGGCCCCATAGACTGCAGCCCACCAGCTCCTCTGTCCATGGGGTTTCCCAGGCAAGAAGACTGGAGTGGGTTGCCATTTCCTCCTCCAGGGGCTCTCCCTGACCCAGGGATTGAACCTCTGTCTCCTGCATTGGCAGGCAAGTTCTTCACCACTGAGCCACACTCCTGGATCATATGGTCCTTATGTTTTTAATTTCAAGGGACTGTCATCCTGGTTTTGTAGTAGCTGTACCACTGTACATTTCCACCAACAGTGCACAAGGGCTGCACATCCACATCCTCACCGACACTTTGGCCACTGAGGTGAAGAGCCGACTGATTAGAAAAGACCCTGATGCTAGGAAAGGTTGGAGGCAGGAGCAGAAGGGACGACAGAGGATGAGATGGCTGGATGGCATCACCAACTCGATGGACGTGAGTTTCAGCAAGCTCTGGGAGATGGTGAAGGACGGGGAAATCTGGTATAAGCATCTGAATGGAGAGTTCCAAAGAATAGCAAGGAGAGATAAGAAAGCCTTCCTCAGCGATCAATGCAAATAAATAGAGGAAAAGAACAGAATGGGAAAGACTAGAGATCTCTTCAAGAAAATTAGAGATACCAAGGGAACATTTCATGCAAAGATGGGCTCGATAAAGGACAGAAATGGTATGGACCTAACAGAAGCAGAAGATATTAAGAAGAGGTGGCAAGAATACACAGAAGAACTGTACAAAAAAGATCTTCAAGGTAAAGTAATGCTCAAAATTCTCCAAGCCAGGCTTCAGCAATATGTGAACTGTGAACTTCCAGATGTTCAAGCTGGTTTTAGAAAAGGCAGAGGAACCAGAGATCAAATTGCCAACATCCACTGGATCATGGAAAAAGCAAGAAAGTTTCAGAGAAACATCTATTTCTGCTTTATTGACTATGCCAAAGCCTTTGACTGTGTGGATCACAATAAACTGAAAAATTCTGAAAGAGATGGGACTACCAGACCACCTGACATACCTCTTGAGAAACCTATTTGCAGGTCAGGAAGCAACAGTTAGAACTGGACATGGAACAACAGACTGGTTCCAAATAGGAAAAGGAGTACGTCAAGGCTGTATATTGCCACCCTGTTAATTTAACTTCTATGCAGAGTACATCATGAGAAACGCTGGGCTGGAAGAAGCACAAGCTGGAATCAAGATTGCCGGGAGAAATATCAGTCACCTCAGATATGCAGATGACACCACCCTTATGGCAGAAAGTGAAGAGGAACTCAAAAGCGTCATGATGAAAGTGAAAGAGGAGAGTGAAAAAGCTGGCTTAAAGCTCAACATTCAGAAAATGAAGATCATGGCATGTGGTCCCATCACTTCATGGGAAATAGATGGGGAAACAGTGGAAACAGTGCCAGACTTTATTTTTTGGGGCTCCAAAATTACTATGAAAGAGGAGAGTGAAAAAGCTGGCTTAAAGCTCAACATTCAGAAAATGAAGATCATGGCATGTGGTCCCATCACTTCATGGGAAATAGATGGGGAAACAGTGGAAACAGTGTCAGACTTTATTTTTTTGGGCTCCAAAATTACTGCAGATGGTGATTGCAGCCATGAAATTAAAAGATGCTTACTCTTTGGAAGGAAAGTTATGACCAACCTATATAGCATATTCAAAAACAGAGACATTACTTTGCTAACAAAGGTCTGTCTAGTCGAGGCTATGGTTTTTCCAGTGATCATGTATAGATGTGAGAGTTGGACTATAAAGAAAGCTGAGCACTGAAGAACTAATGCATTTGAACTGTGGTGTTGGAGGAGACTCTTGAGAGTCTCTAGGACTGCAAGGAGATCCAACAAGTCCATCCTAAAGGAAATCAGTCCTGAATATTCTTTGGAAGGACTGATGCTGAAGCTGAAACTCCAGTACTTTGGTCACCTGATGCGAAGAACTGACTCTTGGAATAGGCCCTGATGCTGGGAAAGACTGAGGGCAGGAGGAGAAGGGGAGGACAGAGGATGAGATGGCTGGATGGCATCACCGACTTGATGAACATGAGTTTGAATAAACTCCAGGATTTGGTGATGGACAGGGAGGCCTGGTGAGCTGCCGTCCATGGGGTTGCAAAGAGTCGGACACAACTGAGCGGCTGAATTAAACTTAATTCACTAAATTTCTCATCTTCTACCAAATTGAATTTGGTAAAATATTAATGGAAGAGATCATATGATATCACTTGTATGCGAAATGCAAACCACGACACAAATGATCTTTTCTGTTTCAGAAACAGAAAGAGACTCACAGACCTAGAAGCTACACTCGTGGCTGCCCGGGGGAGGGGCGAGGGGAGGGACGGCCTGGGAGTCTGGGGCTGGCGATGGAAGCTGTGATGTATGCGACGGACGAGCAGCACGGCCTTACCGTATGGCCTAGGGAGCTACACTCAACGTCCTGTGATGAACAAAATGGAGAAGAGCGTGAGAAAGAACGCACACGCACGTGTTAGTGAATTGCTTTGCTGTATGGCAGAAAATAACAGAACATTGTAAGTCAAGCATATTTCAGTAAACTAAATTTTTAAAAAATATTCATCCAAGATAAGGCCTAAGCGAAAGTCTCTGGGACTCTTTACTGTCTAAGCCACCAAGGGAAACCCATTAAGCTCTTTAGGAAGGAATATAATTCTTTTTAATTTTTTTTTTGAAATAATAGAAATTGCTTATATGTTAAGTATATAAATGTATTTCTCTATATAGAAAGACCTCAAAAGAAGCTCAGCTTTTGTCTACCTAAGCTGCTTTCTTATGAGAGTAATGATGAAAATCTATACTCTTAATAGCTATGCAGCTTCTGTGACTGTCTTACATAATCAAAATAAGAAGATCCGTATTTAAAGAAACTACTTCTGTGTGCAGGGTTTCTGATAGTACTTTCAATTTTGGTTTTAAATTTATTTTTGTTGCCATTGGTGGCACATTCATCCAGTGAAAGTGATTTGCTGAGTGGATGGCAGGTTAATGATTGAAAGCGCCAGGTAACGTTCATAGAAGAAGCCACATTCTCTACAGTTTTAAAGGAATTCTTTTCTATGAAACAACAGGGGAAAGTATACACAAATGTGCAATATTAAAATTTTGTCAGATGAGGTATCCCCAGTGTTTCTGCACATTTTTAATGCAGTTCATCCACTGTAGGTGTGTTTTAAATGTTATAGTTTTTGTTATTATTTCTTTTTATTACAATCAACCCTCATTAGATACTCATGCATATTTCAAGCTTCAAATTATTTTTTATTTTCCGTTTTGTTGAGATATAGTTGTTATACACCTCTGAATAAGTCTCAAGTATCCAGCATAATGACTTCACTTACATGTTTTGGGAAATGATTACCAGAGCAAGCTCAGTTAGTATCCATCATCTCAAGGAAATTAAAAAAAAAAAAATGTTTCTTCGCAGGTAATAATAAATTTTAGGACACACTTTCTTTAGGAACTTTCACATACATGAGACAGCAGTGTTGCTACGGTCAGCGGTTGCTACGGTCAGTTCCATTTATTCACATAAATGGAACCTTGTCCCTTTGGCCCCCCATCGTCTGGTCCCCCATCCCCTCACTCCCCGAGACTCCTCTGTGACCACAGATAATCTGACCTCATTTTCTTTCTTTCTTTTTTTTTTTTTTTTGAGATTCCATATGTAAATGAGATCCTACAGGATTTGTTTTTCTCTATCTGACTTATTTCACTCAGCATAATGCCCTTGAAGTCACTATATAGTATCTAATGCCCTAAATTAGTATAGTGTACATGTAGACACCTCTGTTAGCATGGTTATAAATAAGCTCAAAACATTTGAGTGGGATGAGATACCTGTTCAAGACACTGAGTTTCCAACAGTAACCCCATAAGTGACGCGCACTCCGGCGCTCACATCTTCGTCACTAAAATGACAGAGTGGCAGGTGAGCTCCCCTTTCTCTTTGAGTTCCAGGTTTCTCAACTCTGTGCATTTACAAAAAAAACACAGCACGTGGCAACAGAAGGAGGTCGTGGCAGTGTTTCCTCCACTCTTACCAGACTGACCCCTAGCTTCCTACTCAGCGTTCTCAGGTTAGAAGCAGACACTGTCCCCTGAGCGCCAGCATGATCTGCCTCATTTCTGTGTTGACCAACAGATTCAACCAGTGCGCAGTCTGGCTGATATTGACCCTGTATCACTAACACGGAAATTGTGGGAGGTGATTAACATTAACCAGAATTCACCAAACTCAAGTACACTGTGGTGCCTACCTCTTAATTAAAGAGCTTGAATGTTAATTGCATTTGTGTAAGTGCAACGTCACTTTCAGTGTTTGAATCAACACTGCCGTGTAGCGAGCGAGGTCTGCGTGCGGCTCACACTTCCTGAATCAGGGGACTCTCCAGGGAAACCACACGGTGGAACCGTCACGGCTTCTCTGGGAAACGCGAGTTCTGTAAGGCCTGTCGAAGAAGCTGCTTTGCTGTCTTCTAATATCCTGTTTAATTTTACTCTAAAAAATCATTACAAGACAGGATTGTTATTCATAACTCTAAGAAGGCTGAGTGCCGAAGAACCGATGCTTTCCAATTGTGGTAATGGAGAAGACTCATGAGAGTCCCTTGGACTGCAAGAAGATCAAACCTGTCCATCCCAAAGGAAATCAACCCTGCATATTCACTGGACAAAGTGAGAGTCGCTCAGTCATGTCTGACTCTTTGCAACCCCGTGGACTATACAGTCCATGGAATTCTCCAGGTCAGAATACTGAAGTGGGTAGTCATTCCCTTCTCCAGGGGATCTTCCCAACTTAGGGATCAAACACAGGTCTCCCACATTGCAGGTGGATTCTTTACCATCTCAGCCACCGGGGAAGCCCATTCATTGGAAGGATTGATACTAAAGTTGAAGCTCCAATACTTTGGCCACCTGATGTGAAGAGGCAACTCATTGGAAAAGACCCTGATGCTGGGAAAGATTGAGGGCAGGAGGAGATGGGGATGACAGAGGATGAGGTGGTTGGATGGCAACCAGCCCTCTCAATGGACATGAGTTTGAGCAAACTCCAGGAGACGGTGAAGGACAGGGAAGCCTGGTGTGCTGCAATCCATGGGGTCGCGAGGTGTCAGACAGAACTCAGCTACTAACACACACACACAGGTCTGGTTAAATAACTTATTTTTAGTGGTGTGGGGCATGTGAGGAAGGGGCTGCTGGTCAATCTCGAGATCCCACTGGCTTACCAACCGCAGCACGGATCCTACTCGGGGTCTCAGGTGGGCCCAGCTGGGTTTGGAACCAGGAAGGGGCTGGGGTGTGGATCTGTTCCACTCTCTCCCGTCTCCTGGGACCCACACCTGCCAGGGATACAGCATCCCCTTGAGCTCATCTGAAGTAGCCACGGTCACTTCTGCCCTTATTCTGGGGCCAAAGCAAGTCCCACGGCCCAGCCAGTGTCAGTAGGGTGGGAAACACACCCCTCCCTCTTCCCAGGCTTCGTTAGAGACACGCGTAGCAGAACCAGACTCACATTTCCAGTCTGGACGGGAGGAGTGGTGGACAGCAGCCACTCCACCGTGGGGGCGTCACAGACCGGAGGCCCTCTGTCCCCACTGCTTAGTCAGCCCACACAGACCCTGGGCAAGGCACGAGGGAGACCGATCTGAACTGTTAGATGACGCAAGGCTCTCAGATCTGTCGGGTATGAAACACTTAGGAAAATGACTAGCACAATTGACTAAACATTGCACGACACCTGGGTATTCAAAAGCTGCTAAAAATCATCCTTTTTTAAAAGATTAGGGCTACCACAGGCAACCCCCAGAACAATGTCTCAACTATCTGGTTTTAGAATTTTTCCACTGCATAATGCATACCATAGAAAAATGGGGAAATAGGAGAAATAATTTAAAATGGAAAATCACTGCCTCCCCACCATTCAGAGATAATCTTTGTTGTCTCCTTATTCCAGAGATTTAAGAATATCTCTTTTTGGTCATTTTGCTGTTCATATTTTTATATGTAATTCTGACCATATTTCAAAACTGGTTTTAATAGTTAACACTGACTGAAAGTTGTTCAGATTAACATTTACTTATTCTGATCTAATTTTCTCAAAACCTAAGTTAATCTCTGAACATAGGTCTTTGCAGAGACAGTGTGCTTTTTTTGTAAAAGAAATACAAACACACAAAATGGTGATACACCAAATAAGTAGGAGAAGCCACGATGGCGTTTTAGATCGTCGGCATCTCTGGACGTGTTCACAGCCTTCTCCATGACCTTCACCCTGGGAACAGCACAGCCAGGCCAGCCCTCCCCGCGTCGCCCTGCGCGCTGGCGTAACCTCCCAGCGCAGGTCCCCAGAGCAGCAGCATCTCCTTATATCACATGGGTCTGGAGGTTCCCCACTTCGAGTCCATATATTCAAGTCCCTGAAGGTAAAAACCTATGGTTGCATGCATTTGCTGGTTATAAATACCCGCTGTGGTCATGAGAGCCCCAGAGGAGGGCGTGGCAGCCCACCTCCACGTTCTCGCTGGAGAAGCCCCTGAGCAGAGCAGCCTGTTGGGCTACGGTCCACGGGGTCGCAAAGAGTCGGACACAGCTGAGTGACTAAGCACAGCGTGGTCAGGAGATGCTGTTAGAAACTGAGAATTTCAACTGTCTTTAAATTTACATTTTAAAGTATATTACTGAAAACCTGCTGTACTAGAGTTATGAGGGAAAGTGGCTAAGAACTAGACAAGGGTGGGACTTCCCTGGCAGCCAGTGGTTAAGACTCCATGTTTCCATTGCAGGGGTTCAGGTTCAATCCCTGGTCGGGGACCTGTTAATAAGATTCTGCCTGCCAGTGGCCAAAAAATAAAAGTCTCTTGAACTGAATAAAGATAAAAAGACAACATATCAACTTAAAAAAATTATATCACAAAAGTAACAATTTTTTTTAAAAAGGAATTAGACAAGGGAGAATAACTAATTTTTGCAGGGTTAGGTCAGGATGGCTCCAAAGACATCACAACCAGAACAGTCCTTAAAAGACGCTCAGGACTCCAGGTGACTGACAGGAAGAGAAATTACAAGAGCAGAGAGAAAGGCCAGGACGCACAGGGCACGTCTCAGCAGAGGACAGAGCCCGTGTTCCGGGAACGCAGGGGAACAGGAGGGAGTGGGCAGACCGCAGGATTCGGCCCTTCCAGACACCAGAGGCCTCGAGCTCCGAGAGCTCAGCCACAGTTATGTCAACACCGGGGTCCTGCGTTCCGCTTGTCAGCTTTGATTGTCTTCAGCTTGTTTCAAAAGCGTAACACACACATGTGGTACGAAATTAAAAGCAAATCGCAAACCACACTTTTGTGAAGAGGAAGCCTCTCTCTTCACGCCCGCTCTGCCTCCTAAGCCCCCCACCCATCACCGGCTTGTCTTCCAGGACACAGCCCTGCTCCCGCGTCCTGCGTGTTTCCCAGAGTGACGCAGCAAACACACACGGTCACACACTTGCACGGCACACGAGCACAAGTGCGCACAGGGGGCTGGTCAGGTTGCTCGAATCGTGACGTGTGGGTGGCCCTGCGGGCCTCGGGGAGGGGCTGGCCAGGGACGAACCCAGGCCGCCGCGCGCATCGTCCCGCAGAGCTCCTCAGAGCCAGGCTTGCCTGCGCAAAGTGCACAGCCCGATGCAAAATGAAAAGAGGAATCATCACGAGAGGAGCGGCGGCGCTTTCTACCAGCCGTGAGGCCTTGACCGAGGGCCCTGCCTGACCATGGGGCGTGCGGCCTCCGCAGCGGGGCCCGCCCAAGCCTGGTTCTGCAGGAGACCCAGGACGCGAGTGGTCCCTCGGAGTCTGTCTTGAACTTGGGCAAGGAGCTGCCCGCTCAGCCCACCTCTCCATCGGCCACCCGGGGCCAGCCTGGGGGGTGTCCTGCCTGGCCCCCTGGCCCTTTGCCCGCAGCTGGGCCTGCCCAGTGGCCGGGAGGACCGCCAGCGGGAGCAGCAGGCGCTGGCAGGTGGGGGAGGCCACGGGCGCGGGTGATGGAGAGCAGGGGACCCAGGGGCTCGGGGCAGGGTCTGCGGGGGCGTATCCCTGAGACCTTCCTGACCCCGCCCGGAAGCGGCTGCCGCGTCCCTGCAGGGACCGCACCCCCACCCCTGGGGATGCCTCCTTCAGCCAGTATCCCTGCCGCGGGCCTGTCGGGCGTTTCCAGGCCTGTGGTTACGTACGTCCCCACTGGTCGTCCCCAGCGGTGGCCTTCGCAGGCGGGTCACAGGATGGCCTCGGGACACTGGCTCAGCGTGTGGGTGAATTTATAACCTTGCGAAGTTGGCTAAATTCTCCTTTGCAGAATGTGGGCAAGTTTATTCTTCTTCCAACAAAGGGTGAGAGTCATCAGTGGTTTCTAACCAGACTGACTCCCTGAGAAGTTCTGCATTTAGACAGGCTACCGTGTGAGCACTGACGGGTCGGGGAGAAACCCAGAGGACCCGTCCCCGGCCTCGGTCCAGGCGGGAGGCTGTGGAGGCCTCCTTGAGGTGTAGCAGAGGTGCCCGGAGGCTGGGACGCGGAGGCCGGGGGCATGGCGGCTGTGTGTGGTGACGGACGGGCTGGACAAGGTCTGAGCACTCAAGATGGTCAGAACCCTCACTGTAGGTGATCGATGGGCTAGTGAAGATTCAATCAGGAAATAAGCAAGGACGGGGTGGTGAATTAGATGTCCTTCCAGAGGGGCTCAGGCCTCAGAGGCCAGGGCTGCAGAGGCCACCGCTGTCGGCGCCCCTCGGGGAGGGGGGGTGAGAAAGGAGGACCAAAGCCTGGGGGAACAGTGGCCAGAGGGTGCGAGGGGCTGGACCCGGGGAAGGGAGCTGAAAAGGCACAGAGGGAGCCGCAGCCCAGCGGGGAGGGGGAGGGGGCCAGTGCTGGACGGTCTCCCCCCCAGCCACACGGGAGTGACACAGGACTGCCCCTGCCTGGGGTCAGAGCGTCGTCCTTGGTCCGGGCAGAAATGGAGAGCAGCCCTTGGAGACCCCCCGAGAGGTGCTGGCGGGCGCCCTTTGCTGAGCCGGCCACAGGCAGGTCCTGACCTCCAGGCCTCCTGCACCTTGCTGCTTCCAGGGGCTACAGCCGCTGCTCCAGCGGGCAGGCTCCGAATCCAGTCCATCCACAAGCCTGAGCGTGGAAGGACCGACTCCGTGTCTCAGGGTGGGGACCCCCGGCACTGGGCAGCCGCCTCACCAATCCTGCAAGGCGAGTGTGTCCCGTCCTTTAGGTTCTTGGCAGATGGCAAGAAGGGGAGCATGTTATCCAACATTTACCTATGTGTGTGCACCTTAACCGATGCTTTGATCTATAAAGCCTCAGGTGACGCGGCCTCTGTGACTTTTCACCTCTGCCCTCTTCTGTGAATGGCACCTTCCAGGGTCCCAGCACCTTGGCCCCTTACTTAGTTCTCCAGCCAATGTGAGACCATCCTGGTGAAAGGCTGTTGCTGAGCTGTGAACAATGCCGGGATTCTTGGCCTCTGGAGGAGAGGAATTCAATCCGGGGCCACTGATGCATCTTGATCGCTCAGAGATTTTGTGTAATAAAGTTTTATCAAAGTATAAAAGAGATAGAGAGGCTTCTGCCATAGAGATCAGAAGGGGGCAGGAAGGGAGTCCCTGCTGTTTCTTAGCAGGAAGTTATATAGCTACTAGCAGGCTGCTACTTAGAGAAAGGAAATGTCTCAGAGACTGGTGCCAGGCCCCTCAACGCTGGCACAAGGTGAGTCGTCCCAGGCCATAAAGCAATTGACATGAGTCTTGAAGAAAGGCAGATTTCTAAGCAAATACATTGTCTCACTAACATAGCTTAAGAAAAACATTTTCATGGGTAAAACATGCTGGTTTGTTGAGCTATTATCCTTTCTGAGTCTTAGGCAGAACCAATTTGAAGAAAGAGTCTAAGGTAAATACATAGCTCGTTAACATAGCTTAAGAAAAACATTTCCATAAGAAAAATGCATTGGTTAGTTCAAGGTTTGAGAAAGTTAAGTTCAGGTGGAACCAGGTGTCATCATGGCAACACAGAATTTTAAAAGAAACCTCCTTTTAATTCTGTATGGAGAAGGAGGAAAAATATGACACTTGTGGCTTGCTTCCTCCTGCCACTTAAGAGAGAGATAAAATTACCGTCTGACACTTGCAGCCTATTTCCCCCATTTGGGGGCCCTGCCTGTTACCCTCACACTGGTTTCCATTCACTCAAGAGGCAATAAAAATGTATGGTTTGATTTTTTTTCTAAGCTGATTATTTTTGCAACTTCCTACGTGACCTCAGGGGGCTTCCCAGATGGCACAGGTGGTAAAGAATCCTCCTGCCAATGCAGGAGACACGAGAGACACGGGTTCGATCTCTGAGTCAGGAAGACCCCCTGGAGGAGGAAGTGGCGATCCACTCTAGTTTTTTGCCTATAAAATCCCAATGACAGAGGAGCCTGGTGGGCTACCGTTCATGGGGTCACAAAGGGTCAGACATGACTAAACACACAGCTCAGCTCAGCACCACGTGTGACCCTGAACTTCACGCTAAATCAGAACAGTGACCCCACTCCCTGACTCACCGATTCCAATGGGGCAGACCTCCAGAAATAGGCGCACACCAGACGTTTAGACCACCAGCAATGGCATCATTTTGCATAATTGTTTCCCATAAGGCATCCCAGCACTGTTTGCTCTCTGTGCTCAGGCCATCTCTACGCCTTCTTCAAGATTCATGTCAGTCATTTCAGGGCCTGGGATGACTCACCTTGTGCCAATGTTCTCTCAGAATGCATGTTGTGGGTGAGGGGCCTGGTGCCAGTCTCTGAGTTTTGAGACATTTCCTTTCCTAATCAGCAGCCTGATAGTAGGTATACAACTTCCTGCTAAATTTTTCATGCCAGATAGACAAGAAAAGTACCAAACAATTTATTTCTCTTTTTTAATTTCCTTTTCTTTTAAAAAAGAAAAAAAGTTTTCAAATGCAGCATAGGTGATTTACAATATTACATAATGTTCAGGTGTACAGTACAGTAATTCACAATTTTTAGAAACCGCCGCCCAGCTATAGCTAGTCCAGCATGTTGCCTGTGTCCCCTTGCTGTGGGATCTGTGCTCGTAGCTTGTTTATTTGGCCGCAGCAGTGCCTGCGTCTCAGTCCCCGCCCTTCCACCGCTCCCGCCCTCCCCCTCCCCACCGGCACCACTATATGTCAACCTTACCCTTATCCTGCCACTGATCCTTGAAGGATGGGCCCAGGCAAGACTCAAGACAGCTGCCCCACTTCCCATCGTGTGTGACCCCAAGTTCTAGGACAGAGCGGCTCTGAGCCAGGTGACAGAGAAGCAGGGTGAGAACGTGGTTAGAAGTCCAGCCGCCTGTCAACCCCTCGGTGGGGAAAGGGAACACTCTTCTCCTTGACTCTGTCCTTACCCCTCTCGAGAGGCAAGCGGGTCAGAGTCCAGGACTCTGAATCCATCATGACCTCCAGGCAAGACCCTGAGAGCTGAGACACGGAGCATCCCACGCCTGGGTGTGGCTTCCTCCTCCGTCTGTGGGACGCTCGCTGATGTTCACCTCACCCCCGACCCCTTCCCCGCCTTGCTCCTCTGGCACCACTTTCAGGCAGGCTGGCCACACTCCGGCATCCTGAGAGGTGCTCCAGTGGAGGTGGTGAGATCCCGCAGGCGGGGAGCGGGCTGTGGGATCCACACCCACAGAGAGACGCCCTTTTAGGCTTCAGACAAGGGGACTCAGCAGCCACAAGCCAACCAGGCAGCCCTGTCCAGGCTGGCGTCCAGTCCGCTGGTGGAGGCGGGTCTGCCCGGGCTGGCGTCCAGTCCGCTGGTGGAGGCGGGTGGTGCTTGAACAATCAATTCCTGTCAAATGACCTCTTGGAAAACCAGGTGCATGATACAGACACAAGGCTGGAGACTGCGTAGTTCAGAAAACTGGTTGAGTTGAGAATTTAATAATCAGAAGAGAGACCTTGTTTTCTTTACTTGTTTCTTTTAGTTAGAGTGTTAAAATCCCCCACGGGCCCCTAAATATGGGAAAGGAGGACTTGGTCACATCCAGGATGAAAGTGGGGTGCAGCTGTGTCTAGCCCACCGAGGATGGAGCATCAGGCACTCCCTTCTCAATAGGATGTCTGAAGCATATCATGTGTAGCCCAAAATAAGTATATTATTTAGATCCCCTGTTCAGAATGGTATTTCAATAATACAGAATAAACAATAGCAAAAGTTAACAGCAAATGCTGGCTCTATGTCAACCTTACCCTTATCCTGCCACTGATCCTTGAAGGATGGGCCCAGGCAAGACTCAAGACAGCTGCCCCACTTCTCATCGTGTGTGACCCCAAGTTCTAGGACAGAGCGGCTCTGAGCCAGGTGACAGAGAAGCAAGGTGAGAACGTGGTTAGAAGTCCAGCCGCCTGTCAACCCCTCGGTGGGGAAAGGGAACACTCTTCTCCTTCAGACAAGGGGACTCAGCAGCCACAAGCCAACCAGGCAGCCCTGTCCGGGCTGGCGTCCAGTCCGCTGGTGGAGGCGGGTCTGCCCGGGCTGGCGTCCAGTCCGCTGGTGGAGGCGGGTGGTGCTTGTCTTCCCTCCTGCGATTTCTGGGGGTTAGGGTCCCCTCGTCAACCTCGGAGCAGAAGCGTTAGCCTCCAGCACTGAGGAGGTGACGCCCACTCACCAAGATCAGCTCCGGGATCCCTTGCTGGTCCACTCCTTTCCTTCACAGTCTCACTTCCACATCCCTTCTAAGTGAGAACAGTGTGTTCACTCATGCACTCACACACGAGAACACTGAGCAGTCTCTGTGCTTTGAAGTCACATGTTCCTGCACAGGAGGACAAACCACAGTTTACCCCGGTTTATTAGCCAAGGGCCCAGTTGTTTCACAGCCAGAACTGACATCCCTGGATGGATTTTCTTGATTTTAAATGAAACAGGAAGTCTCAGAACCTTTGCAAAGTAAACATGAGCTCTCAGTGTATGTCAAGTCAGAAATTCTATTTATTATTGGAAGCTAAGTGTCTTTTGAAATGGCACAGAGCCACACTGTGGAAGTCTCAAGGGTGTGATGCAAGGCCAGAGAATTTCCCATCATGCTCTTGGCCCTGTCAAGGACTTCAGTGTGAAAGAGCTTCGAAAGCAGCCTCTGCTGTCATTTGCCGCCAGTGACTGTATACAGCAACGAATCGTTCAGTCACATAAGTGATTCTCGAAGTCTCTGTGTGACTCCTCCGTCCCTCCGGATTCCTGAAGGAGAATAGAGCCTCTGCCGCTGACGACACCCATCAGATCTGCAGGAATGCGCCCGAAACATTCCCAGCAGCAACGAGCTCTCGCAGGCGCTGGCCCAGAACCTCCAAATGGCTCTCACCAAATGGCTCATCCCCACAAAGCGATCCCACAGGCTGAGGGGGCAAGGGCGGGCTTGCAGCTCCAGGACAGGATGGCCAGTGGTGAGTCACCACAGACCCCCGGCGGCGACTGGCATCCTCGCCAACCCCGGGGCCGCGGAGAAAGCAGCAGCTCCCGCCGGACGCCAGCTTCGTCATCGCCCGCGCACCCCCACACGAGTATTTCTAATTTAGCCTTTTGAGGTTTACGATGAGAAGGCCCTTGTTCGACACTCTACTTGTGAAAACCTAGCCCTTCCGTTAAAATATCCGGCCTCCCAAGCACCTCTGGCTTCCAGCGTGTCCTCATGAACAGTTCAGGGCACACGCTGCCAGCGATAACCTTGTGCCATCTCTAAAGACACGTTCAAAATTTCTTTCAAAGACACAGAATCTCAGAGGAATAGCATCCATTTCAAAATTCTAAACAGCTTCAACCTATTGAAAACTCGGATATCAAGTTTGGTTAGGAAACATTGACCCTCTTCAGTATACTTGTGAAGGTGGAGTCGGGTCAGCTCGTAGGATCCCATTCATGTGGAAACGTCCCCGGTGGGGCCACGGGACACTCTGATGGGAAGACAGTACAGTCATCCTCCTGCAAGGAAGCCGATGAAACCCGTTGAGACGACCCTGATACAAAGCTTGGAGCTGAATATTCATTTCCAAGTGCAAGCCGACCCCTGTGCAGCATTAAACATGCTAACCTTTTTCAAATAGCGATTCTCAATCACCGCTCTCTGCACTTCCAAATTTTGGCTGGAATGGAATCTGACGTTGCCAAGATGCTGAGAAAAGGGAAAGACATGTCTTTTCCTGGCCTAGTTAAAGACAGGAAGGCAGAAACCAGGCCACAGAATCTGTTTTCACAAGCATCTCAAGAGCTTTATTCAACGTGCGATGATCAGCTATACATAGTTAAACGCTGCTTTTATTACTGATGCATTTCTCAAAAACTTTCCATCGCAGCAGCATCCAAGGGCCAGCTTTCATCCTCCTTCACTCCAGGCAAAAAGGACGTGTGTTGGGTCACCGGCCAGGTGCCCACATTTGTAAGCCCATCCCCACTGCTTCACAAAGAGAGGGTATTTGGAAACCAACTCATAAAAGCAACTGAAAGCTTTGCTCTATAAACAGAAGAAAAATCCCGTTTGATGATCTTAGACTTTATGAATCTTACTGCTGTTATGTTTTTCAGATGCTCAAGTGAAGCACGGTCAAATCATTGTGCTTGTTTCCATAAAATATGATGCTGAGAGCCATGCTGAGATGTGTGGACACAGACCTAAAAAAAAAAAAAAACCTCCTGTTGTCGATGTTAGAGAAAAGAAAGTGAGAGTGAACGTGAAAACAAACAGCGATCGAGAACATCCAAAGGAAACAAACAGAGAAAAGAGCTGTCGGTCCAGGGCTCCAAACGTCCAGCCCCTGCGGAAACTGCAAGGACGGAGCCTCACAGGGGAGGCATCCTGGCTCTTTCCTCTGAGTTTATCCCAAACGTGCCACGCACAGCCTGGGAAGGACATCTGATTCAAAACAAGCTTCCTCTTCAAAGGTAAACAATGAGAAAGCTCTTAGTCAGCCACACCTTATTGAAATTAATCTCATTAGACTTTCTTCCTATTTATCAGTTTATGATGCACGATGCTAACAGTTTTAGTGGGCAAGAAACAGGGGCCTCATCAGCCCAGGGGCCCTTTGGGAAGATGGATCAGCAGATGGCTTGTCTGCGTCACTTCTCGTCCCGCCTGTGACTGGAGCGTCCGACGGGCAGGCCCAGCGGCACTCGCTTAGGCAGAAGCTGCTGGCTTCTCCTCGAGGAGACGACTGGCGGTGCCCAGGGATCGTGCCAGAGCTGTTAGGAAGGAGAACAGAGGCGCAGCCACCCCTTCTTTCAGGAGACATCCCAGAAGCCGGGGCCGCGCGCCCAGGCGCACCTCCCGCAGAGCCCAGCACAGCAGCCCCGGGACGGCCCGCGGAGCTCAGAAGCGCCCCGCTCGCTCTCCGCCGACACTCGGCCGCCGAGCGGGCTTCCCGGGCTGCTGAAGCAGCTGACCGTGGACTTGGCGGCCTCAGAAGGCACGTCTTCCTTCTCGTCCTGCTCTGGAGGTGGGCAGTCGACAATCAGAAGTGCTGGACCAAATCCACATCCTCGCTCGATCCAGGGTCATCTCCGTCTCAGTGGCCTGCCACGACTCTGCCAAATCCGGGGGCAGCTGCAGGTTCCAGGAAGCTGCGTTTGTCTTGCCGGGTCCGACAGAGCTCTCTGGGGCCTCTGTTCCCGAGCACCAGGGAGGCATGGACTCTGCAGGAGTGGGGGCATCGGCCGCAGAGAGGCAGGCGAGCCGGGGTCCTTGAACCGCCGTCCAGAGGGCGAGACTTGGGTGTGGCGGTCACTCGGGGTGAGAGGGGGGAGTGGAAATGGACCAACATAAACTGTAGTGGATTCCCCGTATTTATTTGCAGGCAAGGCCACGTCCCATCAGCCACGTCTTTTCCCAAAGGCCAGTGAGGAAGACTGATGCGTGTCTGTGAAGCAGCCAGGCTCAGAACGACTCCGCCTCGCCCGGGCTCCTCAGAGTGCAGCGAGAGAGGCGCTCCACAGCCTCGGGGGGGCCTCCGGGCGGGCCCCGCTGTCCACGGGCCTGTCATCCCTGTCCACCCCGGCGGGGCTGCTGAGCAAGGCCCTCTGGGGCCGGGCGGCCCCAGGCCGGGACCCCGCTCCTGGGAGGCACAGGCTCTGGAGAGCGTGTCCAAGACTGGAGGCGAGATCGGTGGGACCAGACGCTGGAACGCCTCAGTCTCTGGCCACTCTCCTCCCATGGGGCAGAGACGCTGGGCCTTTGGCATCTTTAAAGCTGAGAGGAAAGGTGACCCTCGGTTACAACGTGTGAATTCCTGAGGGAGAGGGAGGCAGGCTGCTCCCTGCTCCTCCCTAGAAACATGCCAGGCCCCACCAGGCCAGACAGAGTGCAATTCAGCTGCGTGCCCACAGCCTCACGCCTTGAGGCCAGTCTCCTGAGGATGGATGCCCACTCTAAGCCCCTGCTTTCCAAGGAAAGAAGCCTGGTCACTGTTGAGCCCCACAGGGGGATCTGATGACTCCCTTGTCAGCAAAAGCACTTTTTCCAGCTTTATTGAGCTATGAAAGTGAAAGCGTTATTGCTCAGTCGTGTCTGACTCTTTGCAACCCTATGGACTGTAGCCCGCCAGGCTCCTCTGTCCATGGGATGCTCCAGGCAAAAATACTGGAGTGGGTAGCCATGCCCTCCTCCAGGGGATCTTGCAGACACAGGAACAGAGACTTGGTGTCCTGCATTACAGACAGATTTTTACGTCTGAGCTACAGGGAAGCCCTTTGCTGAGGTGTAAGCCAGAAGGTACTTAAAGTGCACAGCGTGGTGATGTGATGCATATTTGTACTTGTTGCAAAGTAAGTCAGCCCTCCTTTGTAAAATGAACACTTCCAGCGCTCATCTGCACTGAGCCCAGCGCTGTCACACACATCAGGGACGCCGCCAGGAAGCATGTGATCAGGGTTTTCTAGACACTAGTCTGCCCGTGACCTCCTGACCTCGTGTCTGGTCCAGTGCGTGCCCAGCGCCGCGCGGGGCTGAGGGCACGTGGGTCTGAGACAGAGGGGGCCAAGGCATCGCACGGGCAGAGCTGCCGGCAGGAGGCGGCAACGGGTGCTGAGGGTGAGAACTCCCCTCGCTCACGGTCCGAGGGCTGCTCATCCCATCCTGCCTCACCTGCGACTCAAGATGCCGCAGAGACACAGCGCAGAACAGAGCTGGCCCTCGTTAACGGCTCGCTTTCAGACCCTTAACAGTTTCCACAGGCTTATCTTCCAAGGGCCCTGGAGTCTCCCTCCGGCTGCAGCCCCTCAGGGTCCCGGCCCTTGGCCCCGCCCCCGGCCTTTGGGTTTCCCAGGCCCTGAAGCGGCTGCAGCCCTTGTGGGTGACAAGCCCTCCAGCTCCCGGAGCCCCGTTAGGGCCGTTTCCTTCCACATGAGTAGCGTTCATAACGCCGGCCGGCCGCCTGCTCACCCTGACTTACCCACACACCTCCGAGCCTTTCCCAGCACGTGTTTTCACTCCCAATAGCGTTCGCACCTAACATGTGTTTCTGGCATTTTCTTTTTGCTAGAGGGAGTGGTACAACATCAGGAAAAACATTCCATGGTCGCAGCACAGCATGTTCAAGAGATAGGCAGGATAAATCCTATAAAAAGAAGCACTTGTGTGTGTGTGTGTGTGTGTGTGTGTGTGTGTGTGTGTGTGTCTTCCTGGTCTACCAGCTCCAGACACACCTGTGGGCCTGTGTTCTCTGCAGGCTCTGGCCTGAGCACCGGGCGGCTGGGCCCTGAGTGTGAGCCTCACCCTGGGACCACGGCCGAGGCCCTGGCCGTCATACCACAGGGGCAAGTGCCATGCTTCCTGCTAGGTCCCGACAAAGATCTGGGAGCCTCATTCTGAATCAGGTAAGCTTTCCTGGTGTTCCATTATTTCCTCTATTGTTTCATTCAACCAAACACAGAAGCCGCCACCTGGGTTAAGCCACCTTCCCCCCACTGCCATAGAAACAGACAACCCGGGACCATGGATTCCAGGGGCCAGGCAGCTGGTGCAGAGGCCAGAGCCTGCTTCTGAGGGCTGTGGGGCGGGCGGCACGGTTGCTGGAGAGACGCCCCTGCTGCGGCCTGCGGAATGCTTGCATATCTGAGCATATATCTGAGCCGCATATCTGAGCATATCTGAGCATATCTGAGCATATCTGCTCAGAACGGACACAGGTGAGTGTGCCAGCAGTAGGCCTGTTGTACATAAACAGCAGCTGTTCTTGTCCAGTTGCCCAGTTATGTCCGACTCTTTGCAAGCCCATGGACTGCAGCACACCAGGCTTCCCTGTCTTTCACTCTCTCCCACAGCTTGCTCACACTCATGTCCCCTGAGTCAGTGATGCCACCCAACCATCTCATCCTCTGTCATACCCTTCTCCTCCTGCCCTCAATCTTTCCCAGCATCAGGATCTTTTCCAATGAGTCAGCTCTTTGCATCACATGGCCCAAGTATTGGAGTTTCAGCTTCAGCGTCAGGCTTTCCAGTGAATGTTCAGGGTTCCTTTCGTTTAGGATGGACTGGTTTGACTTCTTTGCAGTCTAAGGGACTCTCAAGAGTCTCCTCCAGCACCACAGTTTGAAAGCATCACTTCTTTGGTGCTCAGTCTTCTTTATGGTCCAATTCTTAAAACCCAACTACTGGAAAAACCATAGCTTTGACTATACGGCCCTTTGTCACCAAAGTGATGTCTTGACTTTTTATCACACTGCCGAGGTCTGTCTTTATCACACTGTCGCGGTTTGTTTTGCACGTTAAATGGCCCCACAGGCACGTCCACCCTTCCTTCATACCCATGTGATCTGTGAGGTACCTGTGTGCACTGGCCAGTTTGTTCAGACTGTTGCCCAGATCTGCCCAGAAAGAATGAGCATGTGGGTGCTTCAGCCTCCAGACTACCACAGACACTCGGGCTGGGCCAGCGCCCAGCCCTGGGAGGCACACATCTTGGGGTGGCGATGAGGACAGGCCACATGGGGGGGAGGCGCTGCCTGTGAGCAGAGCCTCGGAGACGGGCCATGCTGAGCGGGACATGTGGGGCCGGGGCTGCCCCGCTGGGGGCACGCGGCGCGGGGTGCTCGTGGTGGGGGTGGAGAAGGGGGCTGGACAGCAGAGCTAGAGGTGGGGGTCTCCTGTTTGTCGCATCCCGGGTGGGCAGGAGGGGCTCTAGAGAGCATTTTACAACTACTGTGCGGTTTAGGAGAGCGTGGTGTGGGAGGGCTGAGCGAGGGCCCCACCAGCCAGGCTCCGCTCTGACACCAGCTTCAACGCCAGCATGGTGGGGGCAGGCATGTGTGCCTGTGTGCACACATCTGAACACACATGTGCACACGTGACCTGTGACCGGCTCACACTCCAGCTCTGCCCCTGCTCTGGCCACCGAGGGGCGTCCTGGGAGCAGGTGGCTGATGGCGGCCTCGTCCCGGGCTCAGAGTAAGCAGGGCCCTCCTCGTCCCCGGATGCAGACGGGAACACGCGGATTATAGGAGGATTCCCATGGGGAGCATCATCTCCACGGACCAGGAGGCGGGCTTCTGCTTCTTCCCTGCGGCTTCACCCCGGGCTGCTCACCTCGACAGCCCAGAGGTGACCTCCCGCACACCATTTCTAGAAGTTGGATAAGACCCTTCAGTGTTCAAGGTGCTAGCTCCCCTTCTGGCCTGCACCGTCCACTTGATGCGGGCTGTGGGAAAGCTGGGTGACGTTCAAACTTCTGCTCGGGATTCTCAGATCACCATGCTGCGAAAAAAAAGGAAATGGGCAAAGAGAAGCACAAGACACACCAATTTACTGACGAGGCAGCTGAGTGACTATGCTGCTGACGTATCAGACTGGACGCTGGAGCATTTAATTCATGTAATCACGGCTGTTTCCTCGAATACCTAAAGTGAAAGTGAAAGTTGCTCAGTTGTGTTCGACTCTCTGCGGCCCCGCAGACTGACTATACAGTCCACGGAATCCTCCAGGAGCCCCACCGGATACCTATCGATTACCTAAAGCAAGAAACAGATATAAGTGAACGGCCAGTGGTGTGAACAGTCTGGATTCTCCAGGCCTCTGCGCTGTGTGTCTAATCAGAGCCTGTTGGACGCAGCCCAAGACAACCACAAGGACAGCAAATCCCCCACCATTGGCTGCGTCCCATTTAACTCGGGGGGGAGCCAAGGCGGGTGATAGACTCAGGTCTGGGGGTGACACATGGACAACCCCGCCCTGGGGGTCCTCGCCCTGGCCAGCCCCCTGCTGCCCCAGCCTGGTGACGGCACCCCACCCGCCATGGTCACGTGCCTGGGTCCCCGGGGTCCATCCTCAGCCCGCTCCCTCCCACTGCCTCCCCTTCCCAAAACCTCTCCCCATTCCCATGATCTCAGCCTCACTCATGCTCTTCCAGACTCACAGATCCAGACCCAGGCTCTTCTGAACTCTGTATTTCCGGGCACAGACCAAATGCTCTTAACCAGATGTTTCCTAGTGCCTGGGATTCACCTCAGAAAGAAACCCCAGCCACCATCCTCCTCCAAGCTTCCTCAACCCCCCGGGGACCCTCCGGCAGCAGGAGTTTCTCATCGTTCAACAGCTCTGACTCCAAAGAGTCTCTGACCCCACAACCTTGTCCTCAGAATCCCCCGAGAGGGCCCCTCCTCTCTCACGCAGACAATTCCTCAATGCTGTTGATGCTTTCCACAGACTGTACTCTCACAGCAATCTGAGGACTGAGTGTTATCATTCAAATTTTATAGATAAGAAAACTGAAGTTCCCAGAGATCAGCCCAGTGACTAAGACCACAGAGCTGGGCAGATACAAATTCACTGCCACGTGCAGATCCGTCTCCCCACAAATCTCAGTCTCTGGGACTGAAGGAATCACAACCTTGCATGTGACCCACACGCCTCAAAGAAACTCATGAGGCCGTGCAGGCTCCAAAAGGAGAGCAAGAGAGTCTTGGTCAGGGTCCAGCTGCCAGGCAGCCAGGAGTGACGCGGAGCAGCCACAGGTGACTCTGAACAACAAGGGTGAAAAGCTGGCTTACAACTCAACATTCAAAACACTAAGATCATGGCATCCAGTCCCATTACTTCACATCAAATAAATGGGGGAAAAGTGGAAACAGAGACAGATGTTATTTTCTTGGGCTCCAAAATCACTGCAGATGGTGACTGCAGCCATGAAATTAAAAGACGCTTACTCCTTGCAAGAAAAGCTATGACCAACCTAGACAGCGTAGTAAAAAGCAGAGACATCACTTTGCCAACAGAAGTCCATCTAGTCAAAGCTATGATTTTTCCAATAGTCATGAATGGATGTGAGAGCTGGACCATAAAGAAGCTTGCGCGCCTAAGAATGGATGCCTCCCCAGCGTGGTGCTGGAGAAGACTCCTAAGAGTCCCTTGGACTGTAAGGAGATCAAATCAGTTAATCCTAAAGGAAATCAACTCTGAATATTCATTGGAAGGACTGATACTGAAGCTCCAAAACTGTGGTCACCTGATGTGAAGAACTGACTCGTTGGAAAAGACCCTGATGCTGGGAAAGATTGAAGGCAGGAGGAGAAGGGGACAGCAGAGGATGAGATGGTTGGATGGCCTCACCGACTTGATGGACATGAGTTTGAGCAGGCTCCAGGTGATAGTGAAGGACAGGGAAGCCTGGTGTGCCACAGTCCATGGGGTCGCAGAATTGGACACGGCTGAGCAAGTGAACAGCAACAGGTGAAGAGCGCGGCGTCCGGAGCGGAGACGGGCTTACAACCTCACTCCACAGGATCTCACCTGTTCCAAGGCGGCCCCACCCACACAGACACCAGAGTTTACCTTGGTTCCAAACTGACTTCATTCAAAGCAGACCTGTCTCTTTCAACTCTTCACACCTGGAACAGCTGTCTGCCGGCCAGCAAATGAGCCCCGCGTCCTAAGAAAGCGTTTACGCACCTGCCACCTTCGCCGCCAGCGCATCGGCTCAGCAGCACGCCCGCCGGGGTCAGTCTCTGTGTTTGCACACCTGTGTCTTCTCTCCAGAACTCCTGTCCCACCACCAGGCTCACCCACCAGTTACCCTGTCATCCTTGGAAATTCAGTGACTGCTGACTCCTCTGGGACACAAGTGCCTGGCCCCAGGACTGAGGAGAGGGCCCTTCTCTCACCCACTGACACCTTCTGGTCCCCAGGCTGTGGCCCTCATGGGGAAGAAGCCGCTTGCTCGCTCGGGTGACTGAGGGCAGAGCCGTTGGTCTGTTCCTGCCCCGGATGCCACTGGGGACCCTTCCCCTTAGCATCACGGCTTCCAATACCCGAAGGCTGTCTCCCTGCTCACCTGGCAGGCGTCTGCTCCCCTTTCAGGGACCACACCTCCTCACGAGCCCCTGCTCGACCTCAAGGACTCACCATTCCTGCCCCGGATGCCGCTGGGGACCCTTCCCCTCAGCATCACGGCTTCCAATACCCGAAGGCTGTCTCCCTGCTCACCTGGCAGGCGTCTGCTCCCCTTTCAGGGACCACACCTCCTCACGAGCCCCTGCTCGACCTCAAGGACTCACCGGGTTCAGGTGGCACGCCACTGTCCTCCTGACCCTTTGTGACCCCATGTCTCAGCTGCGTGCCGGCTCCTTCTACACCGCAACCACATGCATTTAATCAGATCGGGGTTGGTGGCTTCTGACGCCGCCACGGGGAGTGTCCTGGGAGTTACTTACCGTGTCACGTGCGGGGACGACCACTGGAGGCCGAGCGCAAGAAGAGTGGCGCGCAGACCCTTCAAACCTGGGCGGTGTTCAGAGGAGGCAACGAAGGAGCCTGCAGCCAAGGCGCTCCATCAGCGGGAGGCACTCACCCCGCGCCTCCCGACCGGTCCTGCGGGCAGCCCGACGCCGGGCTCCCAGGTCCCTGCGTCACCGGCCTCTCCCGGGACCAGGCCTGGCTTTGAAAACTCTGAGCCTGGCTCTAAGAGCACACGCCATCACTTACATGTGATATATGGAAGCTGAAGCACGACACAGACGAGCTTATCCATGAAGCAGAAACGTAATCACGGAGAACAGACGGGTGGCCAGGGGGCAGGGGAGCAGGGCAGGATGGAGTGCAGGCCGGGGCCAGCAGACAGAAGCTCTTATATGTGGAACGGATGCCCCACAAGGTCTTCCTGGCCAGCATCCTATGAGAAACCATGGTGGAGAAGAACGTTCACAAGAGAGTAACTGAATCCCTTTGCAGAGGGGACTCATTAAGACAACCCTGTGAATCAACTCCACTTCAAGAAAAAATATTGATCAACAAAGCTCGACTGGCGGCGTCCTCTGCTCCATTCCGCTTCAGCACCTGTGGTTTCTCCGTCCTCACTGTTGGGAGTCGGGCTGGGGATGGAAAGCCGGAGCTCACTGCGTCGCCTGGATTGGGTCTCCCCGACCTTCCGCAGTGGGTCCCCTCCCTTATTTAAGCCATTTTCCCCCAAAAGCCTGAAGTAAAGCAGCCCGTCCTCCATCTCCCGAGATCTCCCAATGCTGGAAGGCGGCACCCGCCGGGAGGGGGCTGGCTGCCCCCAGCTCACGTCCACACGACGCTGCCTCTGAAGCAGATGAAGCCCCGCGCGGGCCCCCGGGGGGGCGGGCTCCAGGAGCTGGGGGCTGCCGTCCCCCCAGCACACTGGCGGTGCCTCTCTGCCCCGCAGCCCTGACCTGGCATGTGACCCAGGGCCTCCCGGGCCGGGAGAAGGGGCCGTCCCATTGTGCAATCGGCCTCACAGACAACATTGCCCCGCCGAGGAGCAGTGATCACATCTCCCCCCCGGGTGACTCAGGCTTGGCCTTTCACCTCGACAAGCAGGGCTCTGTGAGTCGCTGCTGCAGACGGGTCCTTCCATTTCATCATCGTTTGATACTTTATAGACCGGGGCTCCTCAGCAGATAATTGAAACCATCCCTCGCCTCTCAGGGCAGGAGCCCCCCGAGGGAAGCCTAATAAGACGTTTCCGAATGTTACACATGGCTCTTGTATACGTCAGACTTTTTACATTACTCATTTGACATCCATGTTTGACATTTAAACTTTAAAAGAAGGAGTTTATTACCCAATGACTATAAAGAGAAACAATCAAAACATTCAAAAAAAAGAGCATTTCACAGACATGACTAAATCAGATGGTTTTAATTCATTCATTGCAGGATAATAATTAAAATTAGGTGGATTGATTCAGAATCTCAGAACAAAGTGTATTATTTGCTCCCATGAATTTCTTTCAGTTTAAGTTGTTTCTGAACTTATGTCAACACCATTTCTAAGGTGGAGTTTCCTTACACGGAAAACAAGATAAGTTCCATGGTGTCAACAGCCTATAAACATTTCTTTCAGTTCAGTTCAGTTCAGTCGCTCAGTCGTGTCCGACTCTTTGCAACCCCATGAATCACAGCACGCCAGGCTTCCCTGTCCATCACCAACTCCTGGAGTTCACTCAGACTCACGTCCATCGAGTTGCAGTGATACCATCCAGCCATCTCATCCTCGGTCGTCCCCTTCTCCTCCTGCCCCCAATCCCTCCCAGCAT
>SJYT01000391.1:112770-135698 GCA_006410635.1 Cephalophus harveyi
GGTTGGATCTCCTTGCAGTCCAAGGCACTCTCAAGAGTCTTCTCCAACACCACAGTTCAAAAGCATCAATTCTTCGGCGCTCAGCCTTCTTCACAGTCAAACTCTCACATCCATACATGACCACTGGGGAAAAAAACATTTCTTTAGCACAGATATATTTGAGAGTCGTGCAGAAACACTCACTGTGTACCACGCTTCACTTGAAGCAATAGCAGGGCCTCAGTACAGTGATGCTTTGGTTGCCTGATGTAACCAAAGTCTTACTCACTGGAAAAGACTCTGATGCTAGGAAAGACTGTGGGCAGAAGGAGAAGAGGGTGACAGGGGATGAGATGGTTGGATGGACACAGTGGACGTGAGTTGGAGCAAACTCTAGGAGATGGTGAAGGACAGGAAGCTTGGTGTGCGTGCTGCAGTCCATGGGGTCACAGAGTCAGGCAGGACTCAGCGACAGGACAGCTGCAGCCCACTGAGTGCTTAGCCCTTCCCTCGACCCCCAGCAGCCCCTCCACGGGCCGACCCAGCAGCCCCTCCACGGGCCGACCCAGCAGCCCCTCCACGGGCCGACCCAGCAGCCCCTCCATGGGCTGATCCAGCAGCCCTTCCCTTGATCCCCAGCAGCCCCTCCACGGGCTGACCCAGCAGCCCTTCCCTTGATCCCCAGCAGCCCCTCCACGGGCTGTGTAGGTCTGTTCTAGACATCACCCCGCACGACTCATGCGTAGGAGCTGGACTTGATCTTTTAGATAAAGTACGCTGAAATACAATGTGTGTGCATGAGTCACTCAGTCATGTCCGATTCTTTGCGACCGCATGGACTGTAGCCTGCCAGGCTCCTCTGTCCATTGAATTCTCCAGACAAGAATACGGGAGTGGGTAGCCATTCCCTTCCCCAGGGGATCTTCCTGACCTGGGATCGAACCCAGGTCTCTTGCATGGAAGTCAATTTACATACATTCTTTAAAGGAGAAAGGAATTGATACAGGTTCAAAATTTGAGTCTGTCTGTAAAAGGAAGCGCATTGGAAGAAGAATAAACTAAGGTAAGATGAAATCCTTTATTTTTCGCATTTAATCGCTCTAAGAGATAGAGCTTTGTTTAAAGTGACAGTAGTAACAGTGTATTGGGAGTGAGTACTGAATGGGTGAAGGAAGTAACACGAGTGGGCTGACTTGGACGTGACTGAGTGACTCTGCACACACACTGCATTTCACACTTTACCTGAAAGATCAAGTCCAGCTCCTACGTGTGAGTCGTGCGGGGTGATGTTTAGGACAGACCTACACGGCCCGTGGAGGAGCTGCTGGGGATCCAAGGAAAGGGCTAAGCACTCAGCGTGCTGCAGCTGTTCTCTTGCTGAGTCCTGTCTGATTGGGTACTGGGAATAATTTGTCATGAGGTGCATACGCTATTTGTAAAGGGGAAAAGTGGTGCTTGAAGGTGGACTTACAGTCACTGAAAATTCAAACTGCAAACTTTAAGACAACTA
This sequence comes from Cephalophus harveyi, assembly GCA_006410635.1. Lineage (NCBI taxonomy): Eukaryota > Metazoa > Chordata > Mammalia > Artiodactyla > Bovidae > Cephalophus > Cephalophus harveyi. The sequence continues at coordinate 114,260 of SJYT01000391.1, forward strand.
CACATGCTTACCGTTGCTCATCCTACACTTGCAATCTCCCTCCTGATGCCCCCACCTCCCACCCCTCTCTGTGTCACCATCAAGAGGAGGACAAGAAAAAGAGAAAGAAACAAGCCTCACAGCATAGATGTGATGTCTTCCTCCTTACTGCATTGATGCTGATGAGATAGAACAACCAAAAGCTGTTTATTTAAGAAGTATAAATAAGATTCTGAGAGGAGGTAAAATGAAATCATAAAGTACTCAGTTAAAACCAGAGAAGCCAGAAAAGATAGAAGAAAAATAGAAACAAACAAAAAAAAGCACAGTGAATAGAAAATAGTTACAAACATGGCAGATAGTAATCCACTACATCAGTTATGACTTTAGATGTGAATGATCCATACACCAATTAAAATGCAGAGACTACAAGAGCATATGATAAAACAAGACTCAAGTATATGTTGTCTATAAGAAATCCATTTTAAAAATATAAACTTTCACAGATTAAAAATAAAAAGGTATAAGATTAGGAACAGACAAGGATGCCCACTCTCACCAGTATTATTCAACATACTTTTGGAAGTCCTAGCCATGGCAATCAGAAGAAAAAAAAAAAATGGAAGGAATGATGCTGAAGCTGAAACTCCAATACTTTGGCCACCTGATGCAAAGAACTGACTCATTGGAAAAGACTTTGATGCTGGGAGGGATTGGGGGCAGGATGGCATCACTGACTCGATGGACGTGAGTCTGAGTGAACTGCGGGAGTTGGTGATGGACAGGGAGGCCTGGCATGCTGCGATTCATGGGGTCACAAAGAGTCGGACACGACTGGGCGGCTGAACTGAACGGAACTGAAGGAAACAGAAGAGCTGCAGGCGGATCACTGTAGGGCACTGGTGAAGCAAATCAAAGACAACTCGAACAGATGGAGAGACACCACTGTCTTGGACCAGAAGCGTCAATATTGTGAAAATAACTATACTATCCAAGACAATCTACAGATTTAATGCAATCCATATCAAATTATCAATGGCATTTTTCACAGAACTAGAACAAAAATGTTCACAATTTCATATGTAAACACGAAAGACCCCAAACAGCCAAAGCAATCATGAGACAGAAAAATGGAACTGGAGGAATAAAGCTTCCTGACTTTAGACCATACTACAAAGCTACAGTCATCAAGACAGTATATGGGCAAAAAAAAAGAACTATAGACCAATGGAACAAGATAGAAAGCCCAGAGATACATTCATACTCCTATAGGCACCTTATCTTTGACAAAGAAGGCAAGAATATACAATGGAGAAAAAAATAGTCTCTTCAATAAATGGTGCTGGGAAAACAGGACAGCTATGTGAAAAGAATGAAATTAGAAGACTTTCTAACACCATACACAAAGATAAACTCAATGAGTTAAAGACCTAAATGTAAGACCAGAAACTATAAAACTCTTAGAGAGAAACATAGGCAAAATACTCTCTGACATAACTCACAGTAAGTCTATGACCCACTTCCTAGAGTAATGAAAATAAAAACAAAACTGAACAAATGGGGCCTAATTAAATTTAAAAGCTTTTGCACAGCAAAAGAAACAATAAAATGAAAAGACAATTTTCAAAATGGGATAAAATAACTGAAAATGAAGCAACTGACTGACAAAGAATTAATCTCCACAATATACAAGCAGATCATGCAGCTCAATAGCAGAAAAACAAACAACCAAACCAAAAAACAGGCAGGCGACCTAAACAGACGCTCTTCCAAAGAAGACGTACGGATGGCTAATAAGCACATGGAAAGAAGATCAACATCACTCAGTACTTCAGCTCAGCTCAGTCGCTCAGTCGTGTCCGGCTCTGAGACCCCACAGACTGCAGCACGCCAGGCCTCCCTGTCCATCACCAACTCCGGGAGGCCACTCAAGCCCATGTCCATTGAGTCGGTGATGCCATTCAACCATCTCATCTTGTCGTCCCCTTCTCCTCCTGCCTTCAATCTTCCCAGCATCAGAGTCTTTTCCAATGAGTCAACTCTTCACATCAGGTGGCCAAAGTGTTGGAGTTTCAGCTTCAACATCAGTCCTTCCAATGAACACCCAGGACTGATCTCCTTCAGAATGGATTGGCTGGATCTCCTGGCAGTCCAAGGGACTCTCAAGAGACTCCAACACCACAGTTCAAAAGCATCAATTCTTCGGCACTATGCTTTCCAGTCCAACTCTCACATAAATACATGACTATTGGAAAAACCATAGCCTTGACTAGACGGACCCTTGTTGGCAATCACTCATCACTAGAGAAATGCACATCAAAACCAATGAGGTATCAGCTCACACAGGTCAGAATGGCCGTCTTCAGAAAGTCTACAAACAATAAGTGCTGGAGAGGGTGTGGATAAAAGAGAACTCTCTTGTACTGTTGGTGGGAATGTAAATTGATACAGCCACTATGGAGAATAGTATGGAGATTTCTTCAAAAACTAGGAATAAAAATATCATATGACCCAGCAATCCCACTATTGGGCATAAACCCTGAGAAATTTTGAGAAAGTATGAGAAAACCATAATTGAAAAATACACATGTACCCCAATGTTCATTGCAGCACTATTTACAATAGCCAGGACATGGAAGCAATCAAGACATCTGTCAACAGATGAATGGATAAAGAAGCTGTGGTACATATATACAGTGGAGTATAACTCGGCCATAGAAAGGAGCGAATCTGAGTCAGTTCTAATGGGGTTGATGAAACTGGAGCCTGTTATACAGAGGGAAGGTGAAGGTGAAGGTGAAGTCGCTCAGTCGTGTCCGACTCTTTGTGACCCCGTGGACTGTAACCTACTAGGCTTCTCTGTCCGTGGGATTCTCCAGGCAAGAATACTGGAGTGGCTTGCCATTTCCTTCTCCAGGGGATCTTCCCGACCCAGGGATCGAACCCTGGTCTCCCGCATTGGAGGCAGACGCTTTACCCTCTGAGCCACCAGGGAAGTCATTATACAGAGGGAAATAAGTCGGAAAGAAACAGGCATCGTGTATTAACACACGTGTATGGAATCTAGAGAGAGGGCGCGCATGAGCCGACCTGCAGGGCAAGAATAGAGGCCCAGACATAGAGAGCAGCCTCACGGGCACCGAGGGTGGGAGAGAGGGCGAGAGGGGCTGCGGGAGCAGCTCGGAACACGCATATTTCCGTATGTGAAATAGATAGCTACTGGGAAGTCGTTGTGTAACACAGGGACTCAGCTCAGCACTAGAGCTGACAGCCTAGAGGTGTGGGGGGCTTGGGAGGAGGGGCGAAGGTTCCAGACGGAGAGGGCACATGTACCCCTATGGCTGATTCATGTTGATGAATGGCAAGAACAACACAACATTGCAAAGCAGTTATCCTCTGATTAAAAATAAATGTAAAAATAAAGGCGTGGATAAAGATATGCCATAGCAACTAACCAAAGGAAAGCTGGATTAACTACACAAATTTAGAAGAAAAAACTTCACAAGAAAAATATTTGAGGATAAAAAGAGATATTAAATCATGATAAAAGAGTTAATTTCCAAGGATATGCAACAACCTCTAAAATGTATGCACACAGCAGCAGAGCAGAAAATGTGTGAGGGAGAAATGGGCAGAATCGCACAGAAAAACAGACAGACCCAATGTTACGCCTGGAGACCTCAGTGCTCCCCCGTAGGTAACTGACAGATCAGGAAGCCGAAAGTCAGAAAGGTGATGTTTGACCTGACCAAACGATTAACCTACTTGATCTAATCGGCATTTGTAGAATATTCTACCCACCGATCCCAGGCATACATTGTTCTCAACTCACCTGGAACATTCACCAAAACAAACCACGCTTTGGTCGGTAAAACACGAATGGATCTTGTATGTCTGCATATAGAAGAGCTCTTGCGTTTATTTTCACATTGCACAAACGCCGGCGACGCGGCAAGCCCACAGTTCCCACCAAGCGCACAGCTTAGCACTGACCTGAACCCTGAGCCCGCGCAGGACTCCCCGCCATGCCCTGTGGGATCCGCCCCACAGCGCCGAGGGACCTCACACAGCGCAGCGCCTTTAGGCGCCACCAAACCTCTTCCCAGCGGCCCACCTCGGGCGGGGGACGGAGGGAGCCGCTGGGAGCCTCGCCTTCTTCAGCGTAAGCCGCACTCCACCCCCTTGTCTCGGTAAGTTTCCTTCCATGAGAGTTAAAGTTTTTAATGCAGTTATCTTTAATACGAATATAAATTGAGGTTTAACATGATCTCACTCATATCATCCAACAGTTTAGGACATTGATATTTCAGTGTCCTGAGGAAAAAGCATGGCCTCTAATCTAGAAGAGTCCAGCGATCTTCATGACAACTTAAATTCAGGATTTTACAGCAAAGTAATACTGTTTTCATCCAAACATTATACATTTGAAATAATTCTCTTAATGTATGCAAATTAAGGTAAAAAGCTATTCCCAGCATGCAATTTATATGTGGCCTCATTTTTTGAAGCAGGGTGCAGTGGGCATTTTAAGACCCAGCTTACACACCACAAACCAGTCCATCCTAAAGGAAATCAGTCCTGAATATCCACTGGGAGGACTGATGCCGAAGCTGCAGCTCCAGTACTTTGGCCACCTGATGCAAAGAGCTGACTCACTGGAAAAGCCCCTGATGCTGGGAAAGATGGAAGGCCGGAGGAGACGGGGACGGCAGAGGATGAGATGGCTGGATGGCATCACCGACACAACGGACATGAGATTGAGCAAGCTCCAGGGGTTGCTGACAGACAGGGAGGCCTGGCTGCTGCGGTCCATGGGGTCGCAAAGAGTCAGACACGACTGAGTGACTGAACAGCAGCTTGCATTAGCCGGGTATCCTGAGATCACTGGGTCCACTAACGGCGGCGAAGACTGGCCGAAGCTGCGGCGGTCTGTTTCCACAGAGCCTGCAGGCAGATGAGTCAGGAAAGGCAGCTTCCTGGGCCTGCGGTGCTGAGCACTGAGGACAGAGCAGCCCGCTGCGGGCTCCGAAGGCCGCTACCTGGCTCCGCACGCGTGGGCTTGGCGCCCGCAGCAGGCGGTCCCGAGCGGGCCTCTGAAGGCCCGGCCCAGCAGGCCTGCCCGCGCGCCGGCTCCAGGGCCCCTGCCAGCCCGCTCGCCTGCAGAGCCTCGCAGCTGGAGCCGTGGGCTCTGCTGTAGCCCCGGGTCCCCACCCTCCCGCAGGAGCCGCACCTGAACACGGGGAGGAGCGTCCCGGGGACCCTGTGGCCGGGGACCCTGCCACCTCTCCTGCGCGCGGAGGCGCTGCTGCCGGCGGCCACGGGGCTGGCCCGGGAGGACTCCGTCCACTCGGCTGACCGCGGCGGCTGAGGCCGAGCTGACGCCGCTGCGGGCCCGGGGGCGGCGGGGCTGCTCCACCTGCCTGGCTTTCTTCAGGGCCCGTGTCTTTGCAATTCTAACAGGTCCTGCTTCGGAGTGTCCCCAGGTTTCAAAGAGGCACAGATACACGTCACCCCACCTTTTCTGTGCATTTGCTGTGTTTCTCAGTTTCATCAGTGAGTTATCCAAAGACAGGACAGACAATAAGGAGGGCAGGATACACAGATTTGGCGTTTCCTGTGTGAAAACAGCCAGCGCCATCTTCATTGTCTGCACGCAAACACATTGCCCAGCATATTTCTCCAAGTGGATAGAACCAGCTGCTTCTTGAGTAATAATTTTAATATCGCCAGTAGTTCCTTAAGAGCTTTACAGTGATGCATTAGTTCTGATAAAAATTTCTACCATTTAGGAGCTTTGCTATCAGTCTTCATTCCAGTTTGCATAACTTGTGGAGGGGGCCGCCCCAGCACCTTCCTCGCTGCAGGGCGTCCTGAGACGACGCTGGCTGCTTTCAAACTCTGGGGCTCGCAGTCGTCTCCGCGCTAGGAATCGCTGCTTTTTGCTCCACAACTGGACAAGTTTAAGATAATAAGAAGCTGGACTTCTCTGGTGGTACAGTAGGTAAGAATCGCCTTGCAAATGCAGGAGACGCGGTTTGATCCCTGGTCCGGGAAGATCCCATGTGCGGCAAACGACTAAGGCTGAGCCCCAGCCCCCGAGCCCCGAGCCCTGAGCCCCGAGCCCCAGCCCCCGAGCCCGCGCCCGCCGGATCGAGAGAAGCCTCCGCAGGGGGCAGCCCGCGCACCGCCCCGGAGAGCCGCCCCTGCTCGTGGATCCCAGAGAAAAGCCCACGCAGCAGTGAAGCCCAGCGCAGCCAAAAAGAGATCCTTATTAATTCAAGAATACATAGAATAGTGAAAGGCATACCAAGTACGCTCTCAGACCACAGTGGAATTCAACTAGAAATTAATAAGCAAGGCTGCTGGAGAATCCTCAGACACCTGGAGACTGCGTTGGCTTGAGCAGGCATCCTACCCCATCCCCCCAAAATTCATGTCGACCTGGGACTTGTGAAAATGATGGTATTATTATTATATTCATATAATATTAAAATATAACAATATTTCAACTGAGCGATGATGAAATTGGTATAACAAAATTTGTGGGATACAGCTATTAATACTAGTGTAAATAGATCCAACCAGTCCATCCTAAAGATCAGCCCTGGGTGTTCATTGGAAGGACTGATGCTAAAGCTGAAACTCCAGTACTTTGGCCACCTGATGCGAAGAGTTGACTCATTGGAAAAGACCGTGATGCTGGGAGGGATTGGGGGCAGGAGGAGAAGGGGACGATAGAGGATGAGATGGCAGGATGGCATCACCGACTCGAGGGACATGAGTTTAGGTGAACTCCGGGAGTTGGTGATGGACAGGGAGGTCTGGCATGCTGCGATTCATGGGGTCGCAAAGAGTCGGACACGACTGAGCAACTGAACTGAACTGAAATTGATAGTCTGAAAGGTTATTTTAGAAAAGAAAAACAACAAAACTCAACGATTCAACTACATAATTGAAGAATTTTACAGAAAAAAGTAACAAATTAAACTTTTAAAAAAACAGTAAAAGGAGATTTTAAAAACCAGAGCCAATATTATGGAATGGAAAAGAAAACGTGCCAGACAGTAGCTACAGGATCAGAAACTGTTCCTCTAAAAAGACTTAGCAGCAACAAAAAAAGCAAAGCCCCCAAAAAACGCAGAATGAGAGAGAAAGGAAGAAACACAAAATTACCCCTCCCAGGAAGGGAACAAGGGTCTAAAAATGTTACAGAGAGTTTGTGCTACTAAGTGAACGTGTGGATGACATGGGTAAATTGCTAGCGTGGCACGTCCGATTGGAGCTACGCTCGGCGGCGTTTGGCCCCACGTGCCCGTAAATCTCCCGCACCTGGCTCATGGCTGTAGCGGTGGGTTGTCTCCATTGCTGGCAGTAGGACAGTGAGGAGCCTGCGCCGTGCACGGCGGGCCGGGGGGCAACAAGGAAGCAGGTGTCTTATTGTGCGGCTTCATCTCCGCAGGTGACTGCCTTTGTGTGCCACGCGTTCTCCAGCCAACAAGCATTCACTGGGTTCCCCCTGAGTCAGGCCCTGGGGCAGAGTCATGAGTAAACAGACAGGAGGTTTCTCATTTATATCACGGAGTTTGATGTGCCCAATATTGTACTTTTAAAAATTATGTATTTGCTATGTCTATACACTTATGCTAAACAAATTGTAACTCATAACCAAAAACATGTGATTACTTAAATATGGCAAATATAATCTTGCTGTACACCTGAAGATAGCATAACATTGTAAATCCACTATATCTCAGTATAAAATTAAAGTTAAAAGGGGAGATGTATTAAAGCTGATGACATGGTGCAGCATGCTTAGTCAGGTTCACACGTGAAACGTCCTGTAGGTGAAGTCAGATATCCCATACAAAGCACACCCAGCTCCACAGGAACGTGCACCCAGGAGCCGTCGGCATGATGCCCTCGACAAAAGCTCACTCGCTGTTTGAGAGCCAACCACAGGGGCCCCAGCAAGTGGCTGTTAAAATACAGTGGATAAAGTCATCTTACCAAAAGCCCCCCAAAGTTTCCTAATCATACCTGACTGATGAGTTCAATATTGACATTTTGTTAAACCTTTGCAGTTTGCCTGGGAGAGACTGCAGACACCCTTACCCTGTTCACCCTGCCGCCTCGCTCACAGGAGTAAACAGCACGGAGGCTTACTCGTGCATCCGCAGGGGGCAGCCCGCGCACCGCCCCGGAGAGCCGCCCCTGCTCGTGGATCCCAGAGAAAAGCCCACGCAGCAGTGAAGCCCAGCGCAGCCAAAAAGAGATCCTTATTAATTCAAGAATACATAGAATAGTGAAAGGCATACCAAGTACGCTCTCAGACCACAGTGGAATTCAACTAGAAATTAATAAGCAAGGCTGCTGGAGAATCCTCAGACACCTGGAGACTGCGTTGGCTTGAGCAGGCATCCTACCCCATCCCCCCAAAATTCATGTCGACCTGGGACTTGTGAAAATGATGGTATTATTATTATATTCATATAATATTAAAATATAACAATATTTCAACTGAGTGATGATGAAATTGGTATAACAAAATTTGTGGGATACAGCTATTAATACTAGTGTAAATAGATCCAACCAGTCCATCCTAAAGATCAGCCCTGGGTGTTCATTGGAAGGACTGATGCTAAAGCTGAAACTCCAGTACTTTGGCCACCTGATGCGAAGAGTTGACTCATTGGAAAAGACCGTGATGCTGGGAGGGATTGGGGGCAGGAGGAGAAGGGGACGATAGAGGATGAGATGGCAGGATGGCATCACCGACTCGAGGGACATGAGTTTAGGTGAACTCCGGGAGCTGGTGATGGACAGGGAGGTCTGGCATGCTGCGATTCATGGGGTCGCAAAGAGTCGGACACGACTGAGCAACTGAACTGAACTGAAATTGATAGTCTGAAAGGTTATTTTAGAAAAGAAAAACAACAAAACTCAACGATTCAACTACATAATTGAAGAATTTTACAGAAAAAAGTAACAAATTAAACTTTTAAAAAAACAGTAAAAGGAGATTTTAAAAACCAGAGCCAATATTATGGAATGGAAAAGAAAACGTGCCAGACAGTAGCTACAGGATCAGAAACTGTTCCTCTAAAAAGACTTAGCAGCAACAAAAAAAGCAAAGCCCCCAAAAAACGCAGAATGAGAGAGAAAGGAAGAAACACAAAATTACCCCTCCCAGGAAGGGAACAAGGGTCTAAAAATGTTACAGAGAGTTTGTGCTACTAAGTGAACGTGTGGATGACATGGGTAAATTGCTAGCGTGGCACGTCCGATTGGAGCTACGCTCGGCGGCGTTTGGCCCCACGTGCCCGTAAATCTCCCGCACCTCGCTCCTGGCTGTAGCGGTGGGTTGTCTCCATTGCTGGCAGTAGGACAGTGAGGAGCCTGCGCCGTGCACGGCGGGCCGGGGGGCAACAAGGAAGCAGGTGTCTTATTGTGCGGCTTCATCTCCGCAGGTGACTGCCTTTGTGTGCCACGCGTTCTCCAGCCAACAAGCATTCACTGGGTTCCCCCTGAGTCAGGCCCTGGGGCAGAGTCATGAGTAAACAGACAGGAGGTTTCTCATTTATATCACGGAGTTTGATGTGCCCAATATTGTACTTTTAAAAATTATGTATTTGCTATGTCTATACACTTATGCTAAACAAATTGTAACTCATAACCAAAAACATGTGATTACTTAAATATGGCAAATATAATCTTGCTGTACACCTGAAGATAGCATAACATTGTAAATCCACTATATCTCAGTATAAAATTAAAGTTAAAAGGGGAGATGTATTAAAGCTGATGACATGGTGCAGCATGCTTAGTCAGGTTCACACGTGAAACGTCCTGTAGGTGAAGTCAGATATCCCATACAAAGCACACCCAGCTCCACAGGAACGTGCACCCAGGAGCCGTCGGCATGATGCCCTCGACAAAAGCTCACTCGCTGTTTGAGAGCCAACCACAGGGGCCCCAGCAAGTGGCTGTTAAAATACAGTGGATAAAGTCATCTTACCAAAAGCCCCCCAAAGTTTCCTAATCATACCTGACTGATGAGTTCAATATTGACATTTTGTTAAACCTTTGCAGTTTGCCTGGGAGAGACTGCAGACACCCTTACCCTGTTCACCCTGCCGCCTCGCTCACAGGAGTAAACAGCACGGAGGCTTACTCGTGCCGCTTGAGGGCGGGATGAAGGGTGCTAGGCGTTCAGAGTGTCTTTGACCTCTCTGGACACCGACCGCGGTCTTGATGGTGGCAGGTCAGCGGGGGATTGTGCACGAGAACACGAGTGTGTAGAGCTGCCTGGAACGTGTGCACAGCGCGTCACACCCAGCGAGCGCAGTCCTGAACCACTTCTCCCACTTTGCTGCTCGCCGGCCTGTGGTTTCACAGATGATGCACTTTAAAGAGGTGCCTCCAGCAACACGGACCATAAATTCCACAAGTTACTCTTTTAAAATAGGCTTTCCAATCTGAACAATTTTAGTTTCCAGAAAGAATGCACAGTGCATGCAGGGGTCCCCACAGACCCTGGTCCAGTTTCCCCTGTTAGCATCTCACACGAACACCGTGGATTCGTTACAACTAACGGCCAGGACGAACAAACCACGATGACCTCAAAGCCCATACTTTTCAGACTTGCTTAGTGTTTTTTTTTTTTTTTTTTTAAGCTTAAATTCATGTCTTCTGTTCCAGGAAATGGAACACCCACACATAAGCATGCACACCCATGCATAGACACTTAATGGGGTCCAGCGTGAACGGAGACGGCTAAGAGACCAACAACGTTCCAGGAGAGCGGGGCCCGGAGCCCTCCCAGGCTGTCAGGAGGACACACAGCGTCCAGCCTTCCAGCAGCTTGGTAAAGGAGCACGCAGAAGGGGGAATCTCAGCAAATAAACTTCTCGATATCGAAGATAAGGGGCAGCTTCCTAAGCCACAGAGAGAATGCACGCTCTCCAAAGAGCCACAGTGAACAGCCTGCTGGTTAAATTCTCAACAGCAGGAAAGCAGGTCACGAGACAGTCGAAGGGCCTTGAAAGGACCAGGAGAAAATCTCTGCCAGCTAGAATTCAGTGTCGGTGCAAATCGCTTCAGAAACAAACAGGAAAAATGAACAAGAAATACAGAGGGGACCTCTGGAGAAGGAAAATGATTCCAAAAAGAAGCAGGGGCCCCAGTGGGAATACAGAGCTTTGAGAAGAGGTGAGAAAACATAAATGCAATAAACTGGACAAACAGCCTCTTGAATGCCTTCCCAGTGTGAGATAAACCCAGGCAAAACCACAGGAGCGGCCCACTGCAAGGGCCCCGGCCCAGGAGGACGCTGAGCCGCACGCCTGCCCGACCTCGGCCCCCCGCAGCCGTGCGCCTGCCTCTCAGGCCCCGGCAGCCAGCTGTCCCCGGGTCCCCAGCTAAACCTCGCTGTCAGGGCTGTCTGTGGATTTCGTGGTAAGCTCTCAAATACTGTCTGTGCAGGTCGGCAGCTGTTTAGGCATCCTGTCCACTCGACCGAGATCCTTGATGCTCTGGTCACGGGCATGGGCTTCCGGTGCCCGAGAGGACTCAGAGGCTCAGGGCCCAGTGTGTCTGCACTCAGCAGGCGGCCCCACCGCCCGTGCGGCTGGGCAGCAGCGCATCCACCAGAGTGACCTCATCCCCAAATCTGAACCAGGGTCTCAATAGTTTCTTCTATTTTATTTGAAACGTTTGACAAGTCAATTCCAGAACATCAACATCAAAGACCCAAATCTTGTCAGGCCGTTACCAATTTCATATTCTATGCTTAAAGATCAAGCTTTCAAATTATTTGACTTTGTTACAAATATTTTCTATCACATTTTGCCTCAAAGTAGAGCAGGACCAGGAGAAGGCAATGGCACCCCACTCCAGTACTCTTGCCTGGAAAATCCCATGGACGGAGGAGCCTGGTGCGCTGCAGTCCATGGGGTCGCGAAGAGTCGGACACGACTGAGCGACTTCACTTTCACTTTTTACTTTCCTGCATTGGAGAAGGAAATGGCAGCCCACTCCAGAGTTCTTGCCTGGAGAATCCCAGGGACGGGGGAGTCTGGTGAGCTGCCGTCTATGGGGTTGCACAGAGCCGGACACAACTGAGCGACTCAGCAGCAACAGAGCAGGAACAAGGAAAAGAGATAAAAATCCGAGTCTAATTAACCATGTCCCTAATGGAAACAGACGGGAACTGTTTCGGATCCAGCATCATTATCTGCTTGCTGGTTCAACAGGACAGTATATTAGTCATGATGCCAAAAACGGCAAAGGCACGTTCCCAGGACAAAGGCACGTTCTCAGGACAGAGCCGCAGTACCGAGAGGCTGCCCAGGCTCGCTGAAACCCTGCGGCCCCGCTGGGGAGGCTCGACTTCTGGCGAATTGCGGACACACTAGCACCAGTGCGTGCCTGCGTGTGTGTGTGTGTGTGTGTGTGTGTGTGTGTGTGTGTGTGGGGGTGTGTACAGGATGTGTGTGTAGGGGTATGTGTGTGTAAGGGTACAGGGGTGTGTGTAGGGGTGTGCATGCATGTATATGTGTGTAGGGTGTGTGTGTGGGGATGTGTAGGGATGTGTGAGTAGGGGTATGTGTGTGCAGGTGCGTGTGAGTGTGCAGGTGTGTGTGTGTGTGTAGGGGTACAGGGGTGTGTGTAGGGGTGTATATGCATGTATATGTGTGAGGGTGTGTGTGTGGGGATGTGTAGGGATGTGTGAGTAGGGGTATGTGTGTGCAGGTGTGTGTAAGTGTGCAGGTGTGTGTGTGTGTGGTTGTGTGTGTGTAGGGGTACAATGATTTGGTGCTGCCAGAGAAGCGGGGCCACTAAACAGAGTGGGGTTGTCTGGGTCTGAACGCGAGTGTCACTGTGTCAGGAGGTGCTGGGTTATCCTTCAGCAAGTAGTCGAGGAGTTGGTTGAGGAGCCAGGCGCCGCCGCAGGGCCCTCCAGGAGCTGGTCCCCGCCAGCTCTCCATCAGACTCGCACTTCCAGGCCCCCACGTATGCCAGGGTGTCGGTGAGGTCTAGCCACTCTGATCATGTGCATCTTTCTTCATCAAAACCCCAGGAAAAAGTATTCTGATTTGGCCACATCACGTTTCAGCTGAGGCTGATTTTCTCATTTTATGCATGGTGACTTCTGAAGACATCATTTAGTTTCCTGTCATTTATGACATTTGGGAAGTGAAACTAAATACTGTACAGAGTGTTATTCCAACTCCTAAAGACTAGAAATGGAAAACTGCTTATTTCTAACCATGGAATATTAACTATGTTTCAACTACTGCCCCAACCTGACTGCACCAACATTATTTTGCAGAAAATAGCATCATAGAATTTCATTATAAATAGTATAGTATGTATTTCTAAAATAGAAGGTCTATTTAAAAATTAACCACAATACCATTATCAGATCTTAAAAATGAACAATCATTATTTTCAAATATTCTGTCAGTGTTCAAATTTTCATGTGTTTCATATCCCTTTTTCAAATAGCGGTTAAATTAGGATCTGAACACACGATTCAGTTACTGTGATCAGTCGATACATCTCCTAAGCTGCTTTTGTTTCTGTAGATCCCAAATCCATCTTTTTCATTTTTTCCCATGTTGTCCTCAGGCATTTTTCATGGCCTGATCTTTGGTGATTGCACCCTCTGGAATCTTGTAGATGCCTTGGTCCTTTTTCCTGCCTATAAATTGACAACTGGATGTAGAGGCTTGATAAGGTTCTATTTTAATTCTCTGTACTTTGGGCAAGTTTAACTTATTCAACACAGGTTATTTTTATGCAAAGTAGGCGCAAAGCGTCTAGCTACTTCTTTTTGTAATGTAAACAGTTGCTGATGGCTAACGTCTAGATTAATTCATTCAGTCGTATTTACAAAATAGTCATATTTTCCAAATCCCTCCTCACACATTAGCTAACATCCTTACACAAAAGCAATCCCACTGGTCTGTGATGGGTTGATTTATCACAGGAAAGGAAAAGATAAATGCCAAGTTCTTTATGTTTTTGTCTTATCATTTTTCAAAATAATGGCTTAGTTCATCAGCATCCTCCTTGGTAACGGGATGGGGTCCAGCGGTCCAGGCTCACCTTATGCCTTTCTTACACAGGTCTAGATACAGCATTTCTTCAAGAAGCCTGGCACATTCTTGTGGGAGATTAGACGTCAGAACCTCCACTTGGACACTAGAGGTGCTCATTACCACTGGCCATGATTTTTAGGCTATTTTAGTGGACAAAATTAGGGGCTCTTTGTTTGAAATGTAAAATATATCATGAGCTCATTCCGACGTAATCAATTACATTCGTACTTTGGGGTTTGTACCAAACCTTTTATATCTTACATCTGTGCTTTCATTATCCCTTGCCAAAAAGCTTGATTCTAAATAATTCTGTAAATGACAGGATGAAATAATATATAATTACTAACTCTCCTTATCCCACAATACCGCACTCAAAATTCATAGAATAAAAATGTTAACATGCCTATCCTACAGTGTGATTACAACAGAAAGTATTAGCTTTTTATGATTTTTATTCTTAATACGTATCTTACAAAGAATGTACAATATACTGTGTTTCAGAGTCATTTAATGTTTTTCTCTGTGTAGTTATTTCCCCATCTGTATACACATTTTTAAGTTTCATTTGTTTCTTTGAGTTTAGAGTTTTCAAAACTAAGCTTTAAAACTTATTTGCATTCTGTGCTTATGAACACAAATTTTAAGGCTCCAAAGTCAAAGGTACAAAACGATTTATATTCAAAGAAGTCTGGCTCCTGTTTTAAGATTTAAAAAAAAAAAAAATCATGTATCCAACACCATATTACCACCTTTTTCTATAGTTCAACACTTTCAAGTTCTCTAGTATAAGAAGATACATACATATTTGCAGGCTTTTTAAGAAAAAATGCCATATTATACACTATTTTCCATATTGACCCTTGATTTTCATGCAAAAAATGCTATGCAATACACAATCATAACCCAAAGCAGGTTATTCAGCTCCCATTTGTAGAAAACTACCGGTGGAATAGGAAGAAACTGTCACTGAATGATTATTGAATCACTCGATTATACTATTATGTGATTGGCACATTTATGCGCCAGGTATTTTATACTCGCTCACGGCTCCTCAGAATGATATCATCAGAGGAATGACTGTCTCCGAAGATGACTCACTGATCCTCAGACACCTAGGAAGCCCCCGTTGACAGGTGGGAGCCTGTCTCGCCTGCCCCGGCCGTCCCTGAAGAGTGGCAGGACGCAGGCTGAGCAGGGTCCACACGCAGCATGTCTCAAGCTGCAGGTTTGCGATGAAAGACCTCTGGACGTTCTTCCTAGGTCAGAGTTGGCCATTTGCTGCTATAATCATTAAAATACGATTTCTAACAGTTTTCATTATTCAACCAAAAGCATTCCATTTTTGACCATTTAAAGGAATGACTGAATGTTAAACAATTCTGCTCACTTGGTCGATTTCCAAGAAAAAAAATTTGAAAGTTTTAAATGAATGTGTGTCTGTCCTGTGTGAAAGGTTCAGGGGAGGATCCCAGGCGGCGTCTGCAGGTGAACTGCTCGCCCGTGTGCGGCCCCCGAGGGCCCCTCTTCATGCAGGCATCGCGTTTGAACACCAGCTGGGCCCTGGCTCGGGCAGTTGGGCGAGGGTTTTGAAAACACCGGCGGGAACAGTCTGTACAAACTCCCTCCCGTCAAAGGAGCGTCAGTACCAGACCCTGAAGCCCAGTGAACGGAGCCTCAGCAGAGATGGCGCCGAGGCCGCAGGCAGGTCTGCCCTGCGCGGCCATCGACACCTGCACGCGTTTACAGGTTCCTCGAAAGAACCAGGAAAACATTAAAAGCAGAACTGAAAAGACCTCCTGTGCCCCCTGTGCCGAGACCTGGCGTTGAGGAGATTCACACCGCAGCACGGGAGCTCCGCGCAGGGCGGCCGCGTGAGCACAGCTGGAGAGAGCGGGTGGGATGGCACGGCCGCCGCTGCCTCGCTGGCTGTTTGTCTGCCCATCGCAAATCCTCCTGTGGAAACTCAACTTTCTCTTGGCTTCAGCTCTTTAAGATCTGGGGGTGAGTTCCTACATCATCAGCTCCTACAGAGCATGCCACCTTGGGAGACACGGTAGCGGAGCCGGATGGCCATCCCCTTCGTGTCCGCAGCCTGCTGTGGGTACTCTCTGCTCACGCGGAACATCTCCCAAGGAAGCTGGTTTTACAGATAATGTTTTAAATGCTAAGAGTAATGACTGGAATTGGTGCCATTCGGGGCTGGGCCAGTGCCAGGCAGTGAAACTGAGATGAAAACGGCACAGTTGCTGCTCTTCAGAAGCTTGCAGCCACTGAGCCGCAGACTTGAGAGGTGGGAATGGTGGCGGGGAGCCCCGCTAACGGAGCAAGGTGGGGGGCCCGCGGGCCCGTGGGGTCTCAGCCTGAGGGCAGGGAGCGCGCCCCAGTGGAAGGCTCATTCCTGACATAAGCTGAGCTGAGGATCAGGAGCGAATCTGTTTTTCTGGAAAAAAAAAAAAAATATATATATATATATATGTCATCCTACTAAAGATTTTGAAAAACTAAACGAATTACAACCCCAAATTTTAAATGCTTAATTAAGCTCAGAGGAATCTCACAGGAGATTCAGGGGGCAGAACTGAATTCTCGGTTTCTCCGGGGACAGTTCTGACTGGACCAGAACCTAGAGTCTTAGGTTTTTACTGACCACACAGTTGAGAGGAGACAAGCCTTTAGGTAAAGAAAGGGAGGATTTGAATAAATCCCCTGACATAAATGTAAGTTACTTGAAGGACTGAAAGGTTGCCCTACCATCGGGAAAACACACCACCAGCTTAAAAATTTGTTACAACAGTACTGTCTGTTGATTTGGGGTTCAAGTTTATATAAATCTCCATGACCTAGTATGCGACTTTCAAATACAACTTTCATCAATGATGGAAATATACTATATTTTCCATGTGTGATTATTGAGCACTTGACATGTGGCCTTTGCAAATGAGGAACTGATTTTATTTTAATAAATCTTAATGAATTTTTATTTATGTGGCACATTTGGCTAGTGGTTACCACATTGGACAACACAGATTCCATAAACCCCTGGGCAAGAAATCAACTTGAAATCACCCTTGAAGACAGTAATTTTCTGTGG
The DNA here is from genome assembly GCA_006410635.1 of Cephalophus harveyi. NCBI lineage: Eukaryota > Metazoa > Chordata > Mammalia > Artiodactyla > Bovidae > Cephalophus > Cephalophus harveyi. The sequence continues at coordinate 131,432 of SJYT01000391.1, forward strand.
CTGGCCATCTACACAATGTAGGACCCTCAACTTCCGCTCAGAGCAACTGATTAAGAACAAGGTCTATGATTACAAAACACAGGCAAAGCAGCAGCAGTCTGTAGAAAAAACAGCAAAAGTAGGCCCCGCAGGACCCCAAACACGAAAATATCCATATGGAAAACAGAAAACGAGTGTCTGTAAACTAAGAAAAAATGCTAAAAATACAAGGAAGAAACCAAAGGAAATGAAAAATTAACAGGTAGATTTGGATAAGGATCAGACAGAGCCTCTGGCATGCGCACACACACACATATGCACACACGTATTTACACATGCACACATATAAACATATATGTACACACACATAAATAGACACACACACATGAAAGCACATGTATCTTAAGTGAAAATTTCTATTATTTTAATCAACAGTTTAGACATAGTTCAAAAAAGATTCAAAGAACCAGAAGATACTTCTGTAAATATTACTCAGAAAGAAAACAGAATTATAGATAGAGATAAAATATGAGAAATAAGTAAAGACCACGACAAACAGGAGAAGAATATCTAACATTCATCTAATGAGAGGCAGAGGAAAGCAAAGGTGAGAGTGGGAGAGTAAATATATTTGAGGAGTAAAGACTGGAAAACCTGTGTAAATTAATTTCACAAGGAGATACCACTACCCGCCAGCATAGCTAAAATTACAGACTGATAGTCCCAAGTATTGAAAATACACGAGCCACTGGAAGTCTCTGGAACTGCAAGTTGGTCAGTGCTGGCAAAGCCAGGAGCACAATGAGAAATACTGAGACCCTAAGGGTGCCCTGGACCGAGGACCTGGGCCTCTGGTCTAGCCAAGAAGTCACCTGCTAGAGGTTGTAAGAGAAAGGCTTCTAGGGATGAAAGAATTTACAGTGAACTGAGGTAGACGGTGACTGAAGCCATGAAATTAGAAGACGCTTACTCCTTGGAAGCAAAGTTATGACCAACCTAGACAGCATATTCAAAAGCAGAGACATTACTTTGCCAACAAAGGTCCATCTAGTCAAGGCTATGGTTTTTCCAGTGGTCATGCATGGATGTGAGAGTTGGACTATAAAGAAAGCTGAGTGCTGAAGAATTGATGCTTTTGAACTGTGGTGTTGGAGAAGACTCTTGAGAGTCCTTTGGACTGCAAGGAGATCCAACCAGTCCATTCTGAAGGAGATCAGTCCTGGGTGTTCATTGGAAGGCCTGATGCTAAAGCTGAAACTCCAGTACATTGGCCACCTCATGTGAAGAGTTGACTCATTGGAAAAGACCCTGATGCTGGGAGGGATTGGGGGCAGGAGGAGAAGGGGAAAAAGGTCCATCTAGTCAAGGCTATGGTTTTTCCAGTGGTCATGCATGGGTGTGAGAGTTGGACTATAAAGAAAGCTGAGTGCCGAAGAATTGATGCTTTTGAAATGTGGTGTTGGAGAAGACTTTAGAGAGTCCCTTGGACTGCAAGGAGATCCAATCAGTCCATCCTAAATGAGATCAATCCTGAGTGTTCATTGGAAGGACTGATGTTGAAGCTGAAACTCCAATACTCTAGCCAACTGATGAGAAGACCTGACTCATTTGAAAAGACCCTGATGCTGGGAAAGATTGAAGGCAGGAGAAGGGGACGACAGAGGATAAAATGGTTGGATGGCATCACCAACTCAATGGACATGAGTTTGAGTAAACTTCAAGAGTTGGTGATAGACAAGGAGGCCTGGCATGCTGCAGTCCATGGGGATCACAAAGAGTCAGACACGACTGAGCAACTGAACCGAAACTGAACTGAAAAGGGAAAGTAATATATAATGAAAAGAAAAAAATAAGTTCCCTTATATCTTCATTTCTATTTTTAAAACTGGTATTTTTTTATCAGATCACAATTGCCTGAAAATGTTCATTCCCAGTGGAGAAAATAAGAATGTTTCAACCTTGTAAAGATGCATAGTTGCTCAAGCCAGAGTTGGCTTTCCCTACTGGGGAGACTGAGGTACATGATTCAATCAGGCCATCAGCAAGGCCCAGCTGTGTTGATGTGTATCAAACACATGCCAGGAAGGCTGGGTGCTCCTTAGATTGGTTATAGATGGTGAAAATTTTCCTTTCAACTTAGAAAAGGAAAAATGTGCCAACTATTACTTCTACTTAGGAAGTCATTGAATAGACGTTCTTCTAGTTCTTGAGAGGAAAAAGAATAAAAAGCCCAGATTTACCTGGAGAGAAAGGCCAGTCATTTTTTCCACTCCATATCAAAATTAATGTATATTCAAGAACATGTTCAAAACATCTTCTTTCACAATACAGAGAAAAAACAGCCTTGCTGAAAACACATGTGATCTGCAGGCTTACCCCTTTGGGATGTCCTTCTGGTCTTGTCAATCCATTGCTCCTCTTGTGATGTTCTTCTTCAGTCACCACTCCTCATATCCCACAAGCAATCTGCATCCTTTTTTGGTTACATTCTTTTTTGTAACAGAAGGGAAAGTCAAATATCTAAGTGAACATATCTTATATCAGTTCAGTTCAGTTCAGTTGCTCAGTCATGTCTGACTCTTTGCAACCCCATGAATCGCAGCCCGCCAGGCCTCCCTGTCCATCACCAACTCCCGGAGTTCACTCAGACTCACGTCCATGGAGTCAGTAATGCCATCCAGCCATCTCATCCTCTGTCGTCCCCTTCTAAGTTTCTCAATATAGCAATTGTTACTTAGGTAAGGATTGGATTTTTAGTTGTGTTATATTTGTAAGCAAGGTCACAGCTGGCTCATGATGGAGAAGGACATCTCAGTATGTCCAGGTTCTTTCCTTAAGCAAAGCATTTTTATGAGAAATGTTGCATAAGTGGAAAATGTAAATGTGTAGTTGACTCTTTATAACCTTCTGTGCAAGGTTAGTGGATGTTTTCAGGTACTTAGATAACTGGCTCACAGACAACAGTTATTTATTTTGAAAGCAAAAGGTTCTCTCACTGAACATACTTTAAAGAGAATCAGAGACATCTGTATTATCTTTATATCTCCCACAACTGAAATTATCACAATTTTAAGCACATTATATGGAAGAATGGATGACTTTTACCAGTCAAGGCTGTATCTAACTGCCAGAAACAAAAAACCTGATAAAATATGATCTAAACAAGTAGAAAGTTTATTTTTTCCTCACAAAGACAAAGGCCTCCTAAGAAATAGTTCAGGAATGATGCGTTAGTTTCAAAAAGTATTTCAGGGATGGTGTGATGTTACCATAATGAAACTTACATATCTTCCAATCTTTTTCCTGCCCCTTCACCCTTAGTATTTGGCCTCAGGATGGCAGCAATGACACTCTGTCTATGTTATAGGCAGGAGGAAGTGCACAGGCAAAGAGTAAAGGAGAAAGAGATCTGAGTCTCACTCCAGCCCTCTTTATCTGAAATGCAATAGGTTTCCTAACGGTCTTAACCAGGATTTCAACTTTTCACTTACATTCCACCTGCTAGAATGAAGATCTCATGACCAAACCTAGCTTTAAAGTAGCAACTGGGAAAATCAAGATTTTATTCATGCATATCACCTCCTTCCAAACAAAACTGAATATGAAAGAAGGGCATAAAAGTGGCATAAGACTCAAAGGAAAGAAAGAAGGAAGGAAGGAAGGAAAGAAAGAAAGAGAAAAAAAAAACCCTGATTAGATTGGGCAATTAAAGATGAGAACTGTCTGGATAAAGATGACTGATGGATGGGTGCACAGCAGGTTAGAAAAGCATGCTTTAGTATGGCAGAGAAGACCCTTCATCATCTTGTCTCAGAGGCTCAAATGTATCTGCATTTTACTGAAGAAGCCTTGTGTGTGATTGTTGACATATATATTTCCCCATACCTGGAATACCCATTTCTTCCTTGTTCGTTACAAAGATTTGCCGTGAGGACTCAGTTCAGATGTCATCATATCCACATGGAAGACTTATCCTGCTCTTTCAGAAATGTGTCAATTACCTACTAGAAAGTGAGGAAAAATTGATTTATTTTCCTTTGTATTTTCAACTCTTGTATCAAGGTTTTGATGGCTTGTGTGCATGCATGATAAGTCACTTCAGTTCAATTCTGTTCAGTTCAGTAGCTCAGTCATGTCCGACTCTTTGCAATCCCATGAATTGCAGCACTCCAGGCCTCCCTGTCCATCACCAACTCCCAGAGTTCACTCAGACTCACATCCATCAAGTCAGTAATGCCATCCAGCCATCTCATCCTCTGTCGTCCCCTTCTCCTCCTGTCCCCAGTCC
>SJYT01000391.1:142064-183897 GCA_006410635.1 Cephalophus harveyi
GTGGAAACAGGGTCAGACTTTATTTTTTGGGGCTCCAAAATCACTGCAGATGGTGATTGCAGCCATGAAATTAAAAGATGCTTACTCCTTGGAAGGAAAGTTATAACCAACCTAGATAGCATATTAAAAGGTAGAGACATTACTTTGTCAATAAAGGTCTGTCTAGTCAAGACTATGGATTTTCCAGTGGTCATGTATGGATGTGAGAGTTGGACTATAAAGAAAGCTGAGCACAGAAGAATTGATGCTTTTGAACTGGGGTGTTGGAGAAGACTCTTGAGAGTCCCTTAGACTGCAAGGAGATCCAACCAGTCCATCCTAAAGGAGATCAGTCCTGGGTGTTCATTGGAAGGACTGATGCTAAAGCTGAAACTCCAATACTTTGGCCACCTCATTCGAATGGTTGACTCATTGGAAAAGACCCTGATGCTGGGAGGGATTAGGGGCAGGAGGAGAAGGGGACGACAGAGGATGAGATGGCTGGCTGGATGGCATCACCGACTCGATGGACGTGAGTTTGAGTGAACTCCGGGAGATGGTGATGGACAGGGAGGCCTGGCGTGCTGCGAGTCATGGGGTCACAAAGAGTCAGACACGACTGAGCGACTGAACTGAACTGAACTGAGTGCTATGGTATTTTTTTAAGTTTTCCCATACATGTCTCTACAGAAGAGCAGACAGTAAATGCTAAAAAATTACCCCAACGTCAGACAAGTCATGAGATGATCCACTATCTTTTTTCCATCAGAGGAACCAGATGGTAATAAAAGATTGAATAAAATTCATGTGAATTAAGTAGATAATAAATAATTTAATAAATTGTGATTACAGCCACTCCCTCCTAATTTGTTCCAAGTGTCCTTAACAGATTGAATTAATAATCTGTAATTCTAAGCCTATGAGTTAAAATAAAATAACGATAATTATAATTTATAATTCAAGTTTATACTTGAAGATATAAATCATTGACATGAAACAATTAAAAGTGCATATTATACATTTTAAGACAGTATTTTGAAAATGTGTATTGTCTCTAGTTAGGAACAGAATATAAGGAAAATATCTTTAATGCTTGATATGAATAGCATAAAAGTCATTCTTATGCCTTTTCAGTTTGTTTATCCACCCTGCTATTTCCAGAAATCTCCTTTGGTAGCCTAGATAAAGTTGTTTAAATATTTGCTGAATCTGATCCTCCAGCCTTTCAGCCTTGAGTTGGGTCCATAAAAGGGGAGCATTTTAAAATTTTGTTGGTTTCTGACCACTTTGAATTCTCATTCCCTACGCGCACTGAGGATGCATGGTAAATTTTTGGCATCAGATGAAATATTCATAGTGAAGTGTTTACATGTTTCATACTTGTAAAATTCTCATCCACAAATACTATTCCCCATGATGATCAGAGAATTTAGGAAAGCAGGTGCAGTTTACAAGTACTGGGAGAATTATTAAAAAACCATTTATGCTTAAAAACCAACATCAAAGCCCCAGTTATCATGATACAAATAATCCTCCTTTGCTTGTCACATTAAATGTCTAAAAATGTTGACTTAATTCCAAATATAAAATTTCCTTTGGGAAAGTCTTCAAGAATGTTAGACGTCAAACATACATGTGCATGTGTGTTCACAGCAGCGCCATTCTCAAAGACAAAAGGTGGAAACCACCATTCAGGTTATTTTCTACCAGCTGACAAGTGGACAAACAGATGTGGCCCGTCCAGGCCGTGGGATGTGATTCTGCCCCAAGAAGGAGCGAGGTGCTCACACAGGCTGCAGTGTGGACGGGCCTTGGAAACACGAGACCAAAGGGCCCGGTCCGAAGGCAGGGTGGCGGCTGTCGGGGCTGGCGGGGGGCAGGTGGCCGCTTCGGGCACTCGGTTCCTTCTGGGGGGGGGCGCTGTTTGGGACCAGACGACGGTGGTGGCGGTACGACGTCGTGCTGAAAGCCACTGTTTGACTCACTCTGAAGCGGTGAACTGTGTATCTTCCAAATGTAACCTCAACCAAGAACGAAGGGAGCAGTTCTCAGAGGCCTTGAGTCCGAAAGCTCACAAAGAATCATCGAAACTCCCAGGGCAGAGGCGGCGCTGCAAGGCGGGGGCTGCGAAGCCCAGAGCTGGACGCCCTGGTCCAAGTCCAGACCCCACCAGGGACATCGCAGCCGTCGAGGCCGATGCCTGGGAGGTGAGACGGACCACGTGGGCCCGCCTGCCTCAGGCTCAGCTGCAAGCGTGAATGGAGCAAGTACACACAGACACACGCTTTTAAGCTACACAAACACCAAACTGAGCCACCGAAACGCCCAAACAGCCAGGCGTGGCCGCGAGGCCGTGCTTCTCCCGAGGAAGCGCGCGCCCCTCCCCGGTGTGCTGGGCCCGCTTCCAGCGGGGAAAGCTGCCTTTGCTGGGGTGGTGAGCTGCAGAAACCAGCGCAGTGCCGGCTGCCGAGCGCGCCTCCGTGAACGCAGGCGACCTTCACGTCTGGATGGCACGAAGGGGAAGGAGAAGGTATTGTCGCTCGGTCACGTCCGACTCTGTGGGACCCCAGGGACTGTAGTCCGCCTGGCTCCTCTGCCCATGGGATTCTCCAGGCAAGAACACTGGAGTGGGCAGCCACTCCCTTCTCCAGGGGGTCTTCCTCACCCAGGCTTTGAACGCGGGTCTCCCGCGTTGCAGGAGATTTGTTTACAGTCTGAGCCACCGGGATGAGCCTCCATGATCTTCGAGGGATATCTGCTGACTCATAACTGCATCATCTTCTGCTATTTTGTGAAATGTTCCAGGTCCCCAAATCCAAAATCTTAGGATTTAACAACATCTGGCACACTTATTTTTGCTTCTAATCCCCTTCTGTATGTGTTTATTAGGCTCACTGTGTCAGTGGAGTTTTCTTGAGCTCTGGGAATAGGGCCCCGGGAGCCCAGGTCGGGCCAGGCGGGCCCAGGAAGGCAGGCCTGGGGGCCGCTGAAGTGACTGAGGGGAAGTCATCATGCATTGCAGCACCAGCCTCCAGCCACAAGTACGAAAGTTAAGAAACACATTCCACCCATCATTTCCCGCAGGGAGGTGCCCAAATTCAGTGCTTCACAGACAAACGGTCGGAATGGGGAAACAAGCATGGGCTTAGCTCTCCCTCTTCAAATAGAAAAGCAATAAATGCAGGTCCTCCCAGGACAAGGAGGATGGTGACGGGGGGGACAATGACTTAGAAACGCTCTCCACGGACATGGAGAAAAACGCCTGAGGACACACTCCTTCCTCCACAACCTGCCGCAGCCTCTTTGAGGAAACCGGAAAGAGCTCAGGGTTCAGGGAATGCGCTGTGTGGTCGTCAGCCAGTCCCTTCACTTCTCAGAGTCCAGAGTCTGTTTTCTGTAAAGGGGAACCCCCCAGCGCTCAGGATTGTGAAGAGGCTCAAACGAGCCAGCAGCAGTGAGTCAGCGAGCGTGTCAGCGGCAGCGCTGCAACACTTTCTTAGCAGCAGCTCATTTAGCTCGCCCGGCAGCGTGGCAGGCAGGCCCCCTCGTTCTTATTTCACAGGTCAGGACGCTGAGGAAGGAAGGGGACTGAGCTGCCCAGGTTCACACAGAAGCAAGAACGGAGCCGAGATCCGAGCCCCGAACACAGGTGCTTAGGCTCTAGGCTCTGTGCTACCAACCACCGTGCTGTGTGCCCAGAAAAATAGATGCGTTTTGTATATGTGTGTATATATGTGTGTGTGTATGTATATACGTGTCTATATATATGTCTGTATATTGTCACCCTGCTTGTTTAACTTAAATGCAGAGGACATCATGAGCAACACTGGGCTGGAAGAAGCACAAGCTGGAATCAAGATTGCCGGGAGAAGTATCAATCACCTCAGATATGCAGATGACACCACCCTTATGGCAGAAAGTGAAGAGGAACTAAAGAGTTTCTTGATGAAAGTGAAAGAGGAGAGTGAAAAAGTTGGCTTAAAGCTCAATATTCAGAAAGCTAAGATGATGGCATCCGGTCCCATCACTTCATGCCAAATAGATGGGGAAACAGTGGAAATAGTGGCAGACTTTATTTTTGGGGGCTCCAAAATCACTGCAGATGGTGACTGCAGCCATGAAATTAAAAGACACTTACTCCTTGGAAGGAAAGTTATGACCAACCTAGAGAGCATATTAAAAAGCAGAGACATTACTTTGTCAATAAAGGTCTGTCTAGTCAAGGCTATGGTTTTTCCAGTGGTGATGTATGGATGTGAGAGTTGGACTATAAAGAAAGCTGAGCACAGAAGAATTGATGCTTTTGAACTGTGGTGTTGGAGAAGACTCTTGAGAGTCCCTTGGACTGCAAGGAGATCCAACCAGTCCATCCTAAAGGAGATCAGTCCTGGGTGTTCATTGGAAGGACTGATGTTGAAGATGAAACTCCAATACTTTGGCCACCTGATGTGAAGAGCTGACTCATTTGAAAAGACCCTGATGCTGGGAAAGATTGAGGGCAGGAGGAGAAGGGGATGACAGAGGATGAGATGGTTGCATGGCATCACCAACTCGATGCACATGAGTTTGGGTAAACTCCGGGAGTTAGTGATGTCCAGGGAGGCCTGGCATGCTGTGGTTCATGGAGTCGCAAAGAGTCAGACATGACTGAGTGAGTGAACTGAACTGAACTGATATGTGTCTATATGTATATATACCCATATGTTATATCAATAAATACATGCACGTGTGCATATGAAATTCACTTTAAAATTATTCACAAATGATGGCTTTCTAAATTAATCCCAAATCTACTTGGAAGAAGAAAAGAATGTCCAATTTGGGTGGTCTCCTTAATTCTTGTCATTGGCAGAGACATAGACATGCACACACAGAGCCGTGTAGGCATGAAGCTACAATATTAGCAACAGATTTGATCAGATTCTGTAATGCACATGCTTACCATAGTTTGCTTTTCCAAATGCACAGAAATACTGTATTTATTGGTGTCTGTCTCAGCCTCTCCATGAATATTTGGAATTCTACCTTTATATCTGGTTTTATCCCTATCAGTGGCAGATGTAGCTCTGATCACTTCATAGGATTTGCAAAAGACAAGATGCTTGAGGTCAAACCAAAGTATAATTTCTTTCAAGAGACACAGTATGTGGGGGCCAGTACCTGGAGCCCACAGACAGTCTCATGAGTTCAAATGAAGTCCTGTGGCTGGAGCAGGGAGAGGAGACGGCAGTCACCATCCCGCCTGGCCTTTTCTTTCTCTTTCTTTCCAGTGCCAGCTGACAACAGGGCCGAGCCCTCAGGGGGAAGGTCAGTGAAGAGCCTGATGGCGGCTTCATGCTGGCGCCCAGGGAGCCAGGCACGAGGCCTGGCGGGCGGCAGGCCCTTCCAGGGCTGCCTCAGAAGAACTTATGGGAATAAGATGACGAAAGATGAGTGAAAACAGAACCATGAAACGTGTTCACATTGTTTTCTAACCAATCAGTATGGAACGAGGTGAGAACACACTGGGTCTACCTTTTTGACTTGGGCAGACCTGAGGCCTGATGGTCCTGAGGCTACATTTCTGGAGGGCGAGTGACTCTCTGTTCCCTGGGACGAGCCCGTCTGTAAGCTCAGCCTCAGCAAAATGTGACTCCTGACCCCCCTGCTCATCCCAGCAGTCCCTGGATGGATCTGGGGTGACAGGATAGCAAGCATCCCATGACGACAGTGGGGAATAACCTCACGCCTGAACTCAGCTCATGGTTCACAGCACAGTCTCTTAAACGTAAATATATTTTACGATACTAAAAGAATGATAAACAAAATAATGGGCTTTAATCAAAGGATTCCTGCAATGGCCAGTTCCTCTGAGAATGATAAAGGAGTTTTTGTCTCTTAGAAGCACATGGATTATTTGCACCCAAAATTCTTCAATGACACAGTAGAACTACTCTAAATTTACTACTAGAATAATAATTTACTACTAGAATAATATAATTCTACTGAATGTTCTCTAAATCCCCAAATACTTTTTAAAAAACATGTGTTGCATAAATCATGATAAAAGAAAAACAAGCATGTGCTCCCAATATTACTTGAATATTTCCTCAACTGGAGCACATGATCTTGGTTGAGAAGATACACACCATGTGGAATCAATCTCACAGTTTATTTGGAATCCTCTCAAAAATGGGAAACGCCAATCATGGAACAGTTCGATATCAAGCAGCATAAGTAGAATGCTATCAAATGTAAAGTATTTACTGAGGAGAGGACCATCGACAAAGGCACCAAGGAGGAACCAGTAGAAAGAGTATTCTCTGCCATCCCAGCCAGCCCCCGCCCTTCAGAACCCCTCAGTCGATGCATTTTCCATGCCACTGGCAGCTCATGCCAAAGACGCACAGTTTGCAGAAATGTCCCAAGGCTTCTTCTCGCCTCTCTCCACCCACATCATCCTCCAGTCCGACCACAATCAGTCTCTGAGCAGGTGATTTGGGGACAACCTTGAGCCTTGAGTTTGCTTTTGGACCCACAGATACTATGTCCATTCCTGTTTTCCTCGGTGTTGGAACTCCTCTTTCCCCTTTCACTCCTAGAGTTTCCCGTGACCCCCTGAAGAGGCCGAACTCTGGCCTGGAGGAAGCGTGCTCTTTCACCATCCACTGTGTCTTGCTAGTGGGAGGTTCAGCCACTCTGGAAGACAGCAGAGGAGTCAGATGTTTGACCTGAACCCACAGTCCTGGAGTCTCTCCTTCCCTGCGTCAGCCCCTCACCCAGGTTCCCCTTTGCCTTGAACTGGGAGTAAGCAGCCCTCAGAGGAGAGCGCGGGACACCTGTCCCCTTTCCTGCCTGTGTTCCAGAGGTGAGGGTGGTCATTCACCCTGACCTTGCTGCAAACGCTCATCAGGTCCACTCTCCTGCCACGCTTCCTCCCAGAAAGTCAAAGGGGACAGCAAAATGTCCAAGCGTCAGCTCAGCCGGGCGACCCGCATGTCTCAGAGCTGAATGCTTGCAAGATCTGAAGGGCGGTCGTCCACTGGCCGGGGAGCAGAGCAGTGCGGGGCCAGCCCTGCACCCCTCCAGGGAAGAATGCCATTTCACTAACACACCAGCTCTGTCAGAATTGGGACCACATCCCACAGAGCTTCCCAAGGGCCTAGATTACTCCAGAGCTAATGCACTTGGAACACAAAACGAAGCAGGACAAAGGCTAATCGACGGCTGTGCAGAGAGCACACTGGCCACGGCAAACGGCCTCCTCCGACAACCCAAGAGATGACTCTACACACGGACATCGCCAGATGGTCAACACCGCAATCAGACTGATTATATTCGTTGCAGCCAAAGACGAGAAGCTCTAAACAGTCAGCAAAAACAAAACCTGGAGCTGACTGTGGCTCAGAGCATGAACTCCTTATTGCAAAATTCAGACTTAAATTAAGGAAAGTAGGGAAAACAACTAAAACATTCACCATTCAGGCATGACCTAAATCAAATCCCTTACGATTACAAAGTAGAAGTGACAGATATAGTTAAGGGATTAGATCCAGTAGGCAGAGTACCTGAAAAACTATGGCTCGAGGTTCATAACATTGTGCAACAGGCAGTGACCAAAGCCAGCCCAGAGAAGAAGAAATTCAAGAAGACAAAGTGGTTGTCTGAGGAGGTTTTACAAATAGCCGAGGAAAGCAGAGAAGTGAAAGGCAAGGGAGAAAGGGAGAGATATGTCCAACTGGATGCAGAGTTCCAGAGAACAGCAAGGAGAGATAAGAAAGCCTTCCTAGGTGAACAAGGCAAAGAAATAAGGAAAACAACAGAATGGGAAAAGACTAGAGATCACTTCAAGAAAATTAGAGATCTTAAGGGAACATCCTTATGGCAGAAAGTGAAGAAGAACTAAAGAGCCTCTTGATGAAAGTGAAAGAGGAGAGTGAAAATGTTGGCTTAAAGCTCAACATTCAGAAAACAAAGATCATGGCATCCAGTCCCATCACGTCATAGCAAATAGATGGGGAAACAGGGGAAACAGTGTCAGACTTTATTTTTCTTGGCTCCAAAATCACTGTGGATGGTGATTGCAGCCATGAAATTAAAAGAATGCTTGCTCCTTGGAAGGAAAGTTATGACCAAGCTAGACAGCATATTGAAAAGCAAAGACATTACTTTGCCAACAAAGGTCCGTCTAGTCAAGGCTATGGTTTTTCCAGTGGTCATGTATGGATGTGAGAGTTGGACTATAAAGAAAGCTGAGTGCTGAAGAATTGATGCTTTTGAACTGTGGTGTTGGAGAAGACTCTTGAGAGCCCCTTGGACTGCAAAGAGATCCAACAGTCCATCCTAAAGGAGATCAGCCCTGGGATTTCTTTGGAAGAAATGATGCTAAAGCTGAAACTCCAGTACTCTGGACACCTCATGGGAAGAGTTGACTCATTGGAAAAGACCCTGATGCTGGGAGGGATTGGGGGCAGGAGGAGAAGGGGACGACAGAGGACGAGGTGGTTGGATGGCATCACCATCCAATGGACACGGACATGGGTTTGAGTGGACTCCGGGAGTTGGTGATGGACAGGGAGGCCTGGCGTGCGTGGTTTAGGGGGCCACAAAGAGTCAGACATGACTGAGCGACTGAACTGAACTGAAGGGAACATCTCATGCAAGGATAGGCACAATAAAGGACAGAAGTAGTAAGGACCTAACAGAAAGAGAGGAGATTAGGAAGAGGCGGCAAGAATACACAGAAGAACTATACAAAAATGATCTTGATGACCAGGATAACCACAGTGGTGTATCACCTAGAGCCAGGCATCCTGGGATGTGGAGTCAAGTGGGCTTTAGGAAGCATCACTGTGAACAAAGGTAGTGGAGATGATGGAATTCCAACTAAGCAGTTTCAAATCCTAAAAGATGATACTGTTAAAATGCTACACTCATCATGTCAGCAAATTTGGAAAACTCAGCAGTGACCACAGGAGTGGAAATGGTCAGTTTTCATTCCAATCCCAAAGAAGGACAACGTCAAAGAATGTTCAAACTACTGCACAATTGCACTCATTTCACATGCTAGCAAGGTAATGCACAAAATCCTTCAAGCTAGAATTTAGCAGTATGTGAACCGAGAACTTCCAGATGTACAAGCTGGATTTAGAAAAGGCAGAGGAACCAGAGATCAAATTGCCAAAATCCACTGGATCACAGAAAAAGAAAGGGAATTCCAGAAAAACAGCTATTTCTGTTTCATTGACTACACCAAAGCCTTTGTGTGGATCACAACGAACTGTGGGAAATTCTTCAAGAGATGGGAATACCAGACCACCTTACCTAACTCCTCAGAAACCTGTATGCAGGTCAAGAAGCAACTGAACTGGACATGGAACAACGGAATGGTTCCAAACTGGGAAAGGAGTACATCAAGGCTGCATATTGTCACCCTGCTTATTTCACTTATGTGCAGAGTACATCATGCAAAATGCCAGGCTGGATGAAGCACAAGCTGGAATCAAGATTGCCGGGAGAAATATCAATAACTTCAGATATGCAGATGATACCACTCTAATGGCAGAAAGCGAAGAGGAAGTAAAGAGTCTCTTGATGAGAGTGAAAGAGGAGAGTGAAAAAGCTAGCTTAAAGCTCAGCATTCAAAAAACTAAGATCTTGGCATCCAGTCCCATCACTTCATGGCAATAGAAGGGAAAAATGTAGAAGCAGAAAAAGTAGAAACAGTGACAGACATTATTTTCTTGGGCTCCAAAATCACTGCAGACAGTGACTGCAGCCATGAAATTAAAAGACTCCTACTCCTCAGAAGGAAAGCTGTGACAAACCCAGACAGTGTACCAAAAAGCAGAGATGTCGCCTTGCCAGCAAAGGCCTGTGTAGTCGAAGCGAGGGTCCCCCACTAGCCGTCTGTCGTTGTGAGAGCTGGCCCATAAAGAGGGCTGCACGCCTGAGAAATGGCTTCAGTCGCATCCGACTCTTCGGGACCCCAGGGATTGTATCCCGCCTGGCTCCTCTGTCCATGGGATTCTCCAGGCAAGAAATTGGAGGGGGTTTCCATGCCATTCTCCAAAAAGAAGGCTGAGCACCAAAGAATTGATGCTTTTGAACTGTGGTGCTGAAGAAGACTCCTGAGAGTCCCTCAGACAGCAAGATCAACCCATCAATCCTGAAGGAAATCAACCCCGAATATTCATTGGAAGGACTGATGCTGAAGCTGAAGCTCCAGTACTTTGGCCATCTAATGCGAAGAGCTGACTCATTAGAAAAGACCCTGATGCTGGGAAAGATTGAGGGCAGGGGGAGAAGGGGACAACAGAGGATGAGATGGTTGGATGGCATCACCAACTCAACCGACATGAGTTTGAGCAACCTCCAGGCGATAAGGGAGAACAGAGGAGCCTGGCGTGGTGCAGTCCATGGGGTTGCAAAGAGTCAGACATGACTCAGCAACTGAACAGCGTTTCACTTCACCGCTGCCGAGGTCACTTCCACGGGTGATGAGCCAAGGACAAACAGCCGCCAGCGGACGTCGGCCACCCCAGTAGACACCATGCTCCATGTGGAGGAGAAATTCTAACACTAGTTCATCTGCCAGCTGCAGGATGACCTCCACTCAGGGGTCAGTGACCCCAGCCCTGTCTGTGCAGCACCGGTGACTCTCGGGGGGGCAGCGACAACCTGGGCTGTGGCCCCAGGGTGGAGAGAGCGCCACCCCGGTGCCCCCCGGTGCCCAGGGCTCACCCACGCCCCCTCTTCCCACAGCAGCCGGTCGCCCTGAAACAGGAGGGGGCGTGGCCTGGCTTATTTCCTTTCTACTGACTCCTTTGTGCCCACTCTGATTTCTAAGACTTGCGGCCAACAAAGCGGACGCTGAGCGCTCGTCTGTGCCTCACCGACGCTCGTGGGGCCTTGCTGGCCTCGCTCGGCCCGCACTGCACCCCGCAGGGCCTATTTTCCTAGCCACCCCGTTAATTTTCTCTTATTGCCCGCTGCCGGATTCTGATCCTCTTAGCCCAAAGGCAGAGCTGAACTTGAAGCTCAAAAGTTAGGATTTCTCACCGAGTGGGTGAGGCGTGCGTGTGTGTGTGTGCACTGGTTTTATTTTACCTACAAAGATGTTTTCTTAGCAGACCCTCAGGACCACTCCATCTTCCCGGCTCTGTGTCAGGCTGCAGGGGGTCACCCTGGGCTCTGGTGGGCATCGGGCAGAGGGCCTGGATGGGAGCCTCTGGCTCTGTTAGCTTGGGGGGATGAGTGGCGTGGTTCCCAGGTCCCTCCAAGGGGTGGGTGGCATGGTTTCCTGAGACCCTGGATCCCTCCGGGGGATGGGTGATGTGGTCCCCTGGGTTTCTGGGTCCCTCCAAGGAGTGGGTGACATGGTCACCTGGCCCTTACTCAGGATGAGTGGTGTGGGCTCCTGGGTCCCTCTGAGGAGTGGGTGGCATAGCCCCCTGGGTCTCTGGGTGTGTGGTGTGGTCCTCGGGTCCCTATGGGGTGTGTGGTGTGGGCTCCTGGGTCCCTCTGAGGAGTGGGTGGCATAGCCCCCTGGGTCTCTGGGTGTGTGGTGTGGTCCTCGGGTCCCTCTGGGGTGTGTGGTGTGGGCTCCCTGGGTCCCTCCGAGGCGTGGGTGGCATAGCCTCCTGGGTCTCTGGGTGTGTGGTGTGGTCCCGGGGTCCATCCTCCAGGGTGAGTGGTGTGGTCCCCTGGCCCTTACTTGGATGTGAGTGGTGTGGTCCCGGGGTCCCTCTGGGGTGAGTACTGTGGTCTCCGGGTCCCTCTGGGGTGAGTGCTGTGGTCTCCGGGTCCCCTGGGTGTGGGTGTGTGGTGCTCGGGTCCCTCTGGGGGTGTGGAGCCATCGTCAGGCATTCTAGGGCAGGAGCGGCCTCCAAGCACAGACCCTCCTCCTCCCACAGGGACACTTGCACGCTCAGTTGTACCGAGCTTTGCCCATGGTTGAAAACCTTTGTTTCTGAGAAGGCCCTTTAAGCACGTAGGTTCCCCAAACCTGGGCCTGCGTGGAGGGGACCCCACCCCGCCCGGAGGCCCCTCCGCGACATCCAGAGCCACCCTGAGGGGCAGACCTGGCCTCAGAGCCTTGACGTCTGCACGGCGCCTCGGCCAGAGCCCCGAGCCGGCGCCGGCGCCTCCAGGGCCTTGGGTGGGTGGCTCTGGGCCGCTTGCTCTCACTTTGCCGCACTCTCCACCCAGGTGGCCCTGGCCGTGGTGGGCGCCCACCCTCGCCCCACCGCTCTCATCGCCTTCAGCAGGAGGGACACTGAGCCTGGGGCTCCCCGCCCGAGCAGACCAGAGGCCCCCGGGTCCCTCCTTGGGACCCAGCTCAGCGTCATTCCCTCCATGCCAGCCCTCCTCCGGCGTCGGAGAGCCGGGCTGCTGGAGATTCAGGCAGAGGAACTGAGGGAATCTGAATAGTGTTTAAGGAGCCGAAAGGTACCTCGTATTTCCATCTGGGCTTTTCCACAGGGTGGCCACCACACCTCCCTTTCCAGGCCTGTGGGGCAGTGGGGTTTCAGAAGCATCCAGACCAGAAGATAAATTACACGGGCCCGCCTTACACACCGCAGTCACACACACAGCTAGCTCACCATGGAAGCTATGTCATCATTCACATTATCATTATCATTGGCATCCTGAATGTGAGTATTATTTAAAACAATTTAATTGTACCTGAAAAACCACTTACTAAGCCACTCAGTGCAAGGCTGTCTAAGAGAGAAAGTGCGATGGGATTAGAGATGTAGCGGCTTTGGTTCCCTGGGAGGAAGCATTAAACCCACGGCCATGGGACAAGCCTGGATCATTCTGTAGGAGGCCGTAATCATAACCCCGCAAGTCCCAAGGCAGAGAGCCGGAGCTCTGTGGCACACGGAGAACGCTGCCTTTGCCCTGCGTTTGCCCTTCAACTAAGAAGTGAAATCAGAGACAGGCGCACGACGCCGCGATGGCAGCACCACTCGCCCTTGTCTCGGCCGCGTGGACCCACGGGGACCTCTCCTGTTACTAAGCGTGCCTGAGGGACTGACAGACGCTGTGCGCGATCAGGGACAGGCGGTCCTTCCTTCTCACCCCCAGTGCTTGTCATCCAGCCCGACCACAGTCACGCTGACGGCAATAGTCCTCCTCGCCACCGATTTACGCACCCTTCCCCGAGTTAACTCTCCAAAGATGGAGAGAAAGTTCCCGCCACAGACGCAAAAGTCACACTCTTATAAACGTCTGAATATCTTTACCGAAACTGAAAGTGCTTCGTTTCCCCGAGTATTCCAGTTCTGCCCCTGAAGTGGAGGCAGAGAGACACCCTCGGAGCGGCGGGGCTCCCCTTTCTGACCAGGGAGCGGCGGTGCGGTGAGAGCCGTGCGGTCTCACGCCCGCTCCAAGCGCAGAGGAGGGGCCGCCCCACGGAGGTTCCCGCAGCACGAGCTGGACTCCTGGACCAGGCGCCAGCAACGAAGACAGGCGCTTGGTCAGGACGCAGCTGTCTGTGCCGGCGCCAGGAGGAACAGAAGATGGAAGCGACATCACCCCACCCTCCAAGAACTTAATACCTATTTGGATACATCTAAACAAGTGTATAAAATATTATACAGCAAACCACAATATAAATATTTTAAAGAACTATAAAACACCCTTCAAATGGCACTTTTAGACAAATTTGTCTTCCTCGAATTATTAGGGAAGAAAAAGGTTACTTGGATATGCTTTTTGCTGATAAAAGCAAATGTGCAAGGATCAAACGTAAGCACAGACGGACGGGAGAGAGGGGAGCGGGTCAGAACCACCACCGTCAGGACGAGGTCAGGCTCGCGGGCACCGGAGACCGACGGGCACGCAGAGAAGCCGGGAGAAGTCACGCGCACGATGGACTCAAGCCAGCGGGCACGAACCGTCGCTGCGCTCCACCTCCCACTCTGTCCGCCAAGAGGACCCAGGAGCAGCGGAACCTCAGCAGCAACAGGCATCCCAGTGCCCAGACCCCGGGGCCTAAGCTCCGCTCTCCACAAAAAGCCACGGGCCTTCTTGGAGAAATGACTAAAGACAAACTGGGGTAGGGATTATCCAGGATAAGCCTAGGGCTTCTCATAATGTCGGAAGGTGAGGAAGGAGGCAGGTCAGAGGGACACGGCAGCAACAGACGGAGCCCCGTGGTCAAACCTGCAACGATTTGAGCAACAGAGCAAAGCTGTGTCGGGTCCTAACCCGGGCATAAAAGAAATACCCACGCCTCCACACAGACACAGACACAGGATGGAACACACCGGCGAGCCAGGGAGAGCACACAAATCCGAGCACCAGAGCCCAGAGTGCGCTACACAGATGCTCCCAGCTTGGGCTGTGCGCAGGGACCCCTTCCTGTGGGGCCAGCGAGGGAGGCACAGGGGAGCCGCCTGGCCATGGAGACCCTGCCCGACGCAGAGGGCGGGGCTTGCTCATCCCCCGGCTTCACCAGCCGACATGGGTGAGCCTGGGTCACCTGCTACAGACCCTGGAACCCGAGGTTTGGCTCTGTCCTACAGCAAATGGCTGCTTATCAAAGGTTTAGAACAAGGACATGCTACAAGTAGAGAGGGAAGAGCTTTTAAGGTAGGAGCTGTTTGCAGGAGGATGAAGCCACGTGTGGCAAGCACCCGCATGTCTTACTCATCGAAACGGCACAGATGTTTCTCAAAATACGTTAAGAGACAATACCTACTAGCTAAACCCGACACCTTCCACTACTCAAAAATCTCCGAATGCACACGACCATTTCCTCTGAGGCCGAGGCACAGCTGGTGAGATTCAGGGCGGCTCCATGGCCAGAGCAGGATGAAGGGACCCCCTTCCTCCCCGCGTCCCCCTCCTGAAAATTGGAAGAAGATAGAAAACTCTGTCCTGAGAAAACTTTCATCCTAATTTAAAGGTATGTTATTAACAAAACATATTTATTTAGAACTCCAAATGAGAGTCTGCGGCTGCCACATTCAAACGTGGAAATCACATGCATGAGCTCACTGGGGAAGGATGAAGATTCCCCTAGATCTCAGGGTCTCACAACCTGTTCTCAGGCTGGGCAGGGACACTGCCCTGCGCGTCACGGGTCAGAACTGTCGCCTGGGGAGCTGTTCTGAGGACCTAGCCCAGACTAGGAAGCGTGCGCGTGAGGGCCTGAACCCGTGCGCGTTCTCCTCTCCCTCTCCCTCGCTCAGTGCTTACCGTGCATTCGTGTTTAGAGCAGAGTCACATCAGCGTGAAGAACCTAGGTGCCAACCTGCACTTAGGAGCTGGCTTGTGCCCCAGTCCGGGTGCCCTGTGGGCAGGGCAGGAGGCAGGAGGCCTCATGGAGGTGCCGACACACCCCTGCCCAGGGCCACGTGGCCGCCCTGCGTTCGCCAACTGGCTTTTCATCCAAGGCCCGTCTGCCACGGACATGCCACCTGGGGGTGGGGGGGAGGCTGACTTTGGTTCCTATTCGTTTGGATTTCTTTGTTGTTATTTTTGGGGTGGAATTTCTCCCCGAGCTGAGGGATTACGGCAGTTGGGGGAATATTGGCTAAGCCGTTTTGTTTTCCACTCATATTCTTATTAAGAAACACCCTGGCTTTAGAGTATTACTCTTGGCCTGACTTTGCTCTGCGGCTGCTTGGGTCCTTGAGACGATCACAGGGAAACCACACTGCAGGCCAGGATTACGGCAGTTGGGGGAATATTGGCTAAGCCGTTTTGTTTTCCACTCATATTCTTATTAAGAAACACCCTGGCTTTAGAGTATTACTCTTGGCCTGACTTTGTTCTGCGGCTGCTTCGGTCCTTGAGACGCTCACAGGGAAACCGCGCTGCAGGCCTCACCTTTGAACTCTGCATCGCTTCCACCTCAGTCTTACCTTCGCGAACGGCTGACGGCTGACTTGGCGCCTCCGAGTCGGGGAGCGGAGTGGCCTCGGACGCAGTCGTGCCTGGACCCCCAACCCCACGCCTCCCACCCGGCTCCCCCAGCAAGGGGACCATGGCGCAGCGCAACCTCACCAGGGGCGGCTCTCTTGTTTTCCGAACTCCGAGTCGGGGAGCAGAGTGGCCTCGGACGCAGTCGTGCCTGGACCCCCAACCCCACGCCTCCCACCCGGCTCCCCCAGCAAGGGGACCATGGCGCAGCGCAACCTCACCAGGGGCGGCTCTCTTGTTTTCCGAGTCTGGGCTCCATCCCGCACTCAGCTGGTTGTTATTACGGCCTTTGCAGTAGCAGCGAGAGCTTGCCCGCGGCCAAGTCTGAGTTCTGACACAGACTCAGCCAGAACCCAATCTGCCACGTCCAGAAGGAGGTGGGAGGGTGGAAGGCGATGCGGTTTCCACGCGCCTTCTCATTTTCTGGCTTCACCACTTTGAGGCAGAACGCTTAAAAAGGTAATGTGCATTTAATTAAAGTAACATGAGTGAATCTTAGAGGTTATATTTGCTTTTCCAATCCACTTTTATGATGCAGGAGAAAGAAATAGAAGTCAGCTCAGAGTAAGTCAGTGAAGAATCCGGGAAAGGGGAGCCCCAGGGGTGGAGTCTGATGGACGCTGCTGACGGCCGCCTTGAAGCCAGCCAGGGTCCAGTGTGGGAGGCACGGCTGGGTCACTCGTCCAGCGGGTCTCACGTGCACAAAGCAGTGGAAATGAAGGCTGTGCTTCGTACCTACAGCAGGCTGGGGGGCAGATCTTCCAGGGGACACTGTTGGCGTGGTCCCCGGAAACCCAGGGGCTCCTACAAAGGCAAACACGTACACGGTTGCTAAAAACATGAGGAGACGCGGGGTCCCCCCTGTGGGTGCAGGCTGCCCACCCAGCGCCCCCCACTCTCAGTCCTGTGAATGCACCACGCTCGACGGAACAGCCCCACTTTCTCAGTGTAGCTTTGCCGCTTTCTGTTGTCACAAACAACCCTGAAATGACCCACAGTGAACAAATATGCACCAATTTCCTGTATGTCTCAAAAGGCAGAGTTTACTTCTGCCCTTCATGACAAAGTTCCCTGGACTTCTTTCTTCTTGAACGCAATTAAAATGTTGAATGTGATTTTAAAATTATCTTCTATAACTGCGTTCCTGTGCGCACAAGGAAGTAAGGAGCTTTCCATGGCCCAAGATTACAGACAGGTGTGTCCTGAGCCGATGCCGGCCAGGGCCCTGGGGCACCTGGCAAGCCTGGTAGCCTGTCCAGCCTCTGCAAACCCTGCCTCCATGGCCCCAAGAGCCAGAGACCTCCTCATGGTGGAAAGCAGGCTTTGGGGGGCAGCAGACACCGTGGAGGAGGGAGATTGCCTCCCATAAGGACTGAGCCAGGGGCCAGGGCCCCACTCCCTCCAGCCGCCTCAGTCAGGCCTTGCTTCGGGGAGATGCTTTCTCCTCACCGATTCATTTTTCATTTTTTAAATCTCGCTGTTCTATCAGTTGCCAAGAGAGGAGTGTAAAATTCTGGTTATAGACTCATCTGTTTCACTTTTGAATTGAATCAGTTTTGCTTCATATATTGGAGTATTTCTCATCAGGCACCTTTGTAATTATTTGACTTCCTGATGAAGAGCATTCGACCGTGACACAAACTCCCTTCATCTCTGGCAACACTCGCCAGATGGAAGTTTATTTTCTCTGATATGAACACACTTTACTCCAGGGACTTACTCTCAGTATTTGCATGATTTACTTTTCCTTCCATTTGCTTTCAAACTCCTCTCCGTGTCTTCTTATTAAAAGTTCGCCTCCTGTAGGCAGCACATGGTTTGGACTTGCTTTTCATCCATCCTGACAATCTCTGCCTCCTATCTCCAGCGTGTAGACCATTAACATTTAATGTGATTACTGATAGGATTTAGCTCAGTTTATCATTTATTGTTTCTGGTTTTCCCCTCTATTTTTTTTTTTCCCTCGTCCACGTGGACACATCTTCCATGATTCTTCTGGATCCACGGGCTGAGTGAGAGAAATGAGTATGAAGTTTCTCACAGCTAATGTGTTTTGGGCCATCTTTTCTTGTAACCTCAACAGTTCCTGTTCCAAAGAAATTTATTCCTTGTTATTTGGTGCAGGAAAATCTAGAGATTTAAAAGTTTTCTTAATTTTTGTGATTTTTAACAAGCATGGGATCACAGGTTTTGTGAGGCTTTCAAGTCACATCATGTGGGGAACTTCTTACGAAAAGTGTGCACATAAAGGAATAATATAAACATTTGAAATACGACAGTTATCACAAGCATCACACAATCTGGAAAAATAGCATTTTTTCTCCAATTTTAAGGGCAGAGCCCACCTATGACGCTGGGTAAGTCAGCAGAGCGTGTGGCTAGAGCATTTGGGGAAGTCGTCCCAGGACTGAGACAGGGTGACTGTGGCCCCACTAACTCCCACCATGCCCACCCCTGCCCACTCCCAGAACCTGACCCACGGCAGGAACCTCTCATCCTCCCATGGAGGGGAACGCCGGTGGGGGGAGCAGGCCTGGAAAGAGGCGTGGTCTTTGCTGACTTCAGGTGACACCTTTTGCAAACTTCACAACACATGGTGGTGTGAGTGTGCTGCTGGGGACTCACTGGGTTCGGGGAAGAGCCTAAGGGTTTGGTGCAGGGTAAACCCAGTTCTGATGAGGAATGAAGTTAAGCACCAAGCATGCCCTGGGCCTCTTCACCAGCCTTCCCCAGGAATCCCGGGCACCAGCACCTCAGAGAAGCTCCAAGGGGCTTCATCTCCTGGCAGCCTCAGGGGCCAGGAGACACTGGGACCGTCACTTACAGTTTTAAAGAAAGACTGTTTAAACCAAGTCTCCCTTCATTCCTCAGGCATTCATGCAACAAACATTTAGTGAGTCCTTAACTGTTCTCCAGTCTCGACTCCAGTTGCCAGAGACACAGCTGTGAACAAAACAGGCAGAGTCTTGCCCTGGTGGGTTTACAGTGCTGGGAGTGAGGCAAGTATTTTTAAGTAATCACTTACACAAATGTTCACAGTATAGAGATTATTTTAGATAATATCATTACTAAAACATGTCAATATTGGCTGAAAAGGCAAATCTTAATTAATGTTCAAGGAGGAGGAAATGGCAGCCCACTCCAGTATTCTTGCCTGGGAAATTCGGGACACAGAGTCAAACACAGCGGAGTGAGCGAGCACACACTCATGAGAGGTGAACCCCGAGTCAGCGAGCACACACTCATGAGAGGTGAACCCCGAGTCAGCGAGCACACACTCATGAGAGGTGAACCCCGAACAGAGCCACTCAGAAAGGTTAAGGTTTTAAAAACGTCAAATGATACAAACAGAAAGATAAAGGACTGCCCACATTAATATTGTGTGAAGTGTAAATCAGGATACAATCATTAAGTAATCCAGATAAAATTGTCTCTAATACAAATGAGATAAACACTGATGAACTAATGCCCACACCAACAGGATGTGAAAGTCTCCTCTCTGTTCAGGTCGGTACTGACACAGTCTCCCTCCTGCACCAGCACCTAGAGAACTGGTCCAGTCTCCAGGGATGAGCAGAGACGAAGCATTCTTCTGCCAGACTGAGACAGACTCTACATTTCCTGTGTCCAGTTTTCAAACTTACAGCAGAATAAATAATGCTTCGAGTATAGGAAGCAGTAGACTTATTGCTTTAAAATACCTGACTGCAGCAGCCTCCAGGCCTCCTGAGGTCTCTCTGGCTCATCCCCCGTCTCCGGGCCACGCACGTGATCAGCGGCATCCACAGGAGCTGTGTCCTCAGAGCTGTGTCCTCTGCAGGTGGAAAGAGGGTGGTTCCTGGTGGGCTGGCCTCTCAGGACAAGGACACAGGCTTCCTGCTGCTTCTGAGAAGGGCTGGTGTCACAGGTGGCGGGCAACAGACAGAACCCACCCTGGTCCACTCTTTCCTGGACATGCTGCCTTTGTTTCAGAAGGTGAAGAAGAGGATAAAGATTTTAAGGAATTTGAATCCAAATACGTGTGTCCCTTATTACTGGAACTTGCTCTGCTGCTGCTGCTAAGTCGCTTCAGTCGTGTCCGACTCTGTGAGACCCCATAGACGGCAGCCCACCAGACCCCCCCGTCCCTGGGATTCTCCAGGCAAGAACACTGGAGTGGGTTGCCATTTCCTTCTCCAATGCATGAGAGTGAAAAGTAAATGTGAAGTCGCTCAGTCGTGTCTGACTCTGTGCGACCCCATGGACTGCAGCCCCCCAGGCTCCCCCGTGCCTGGGATTCTCCAGGCTAGAACACTGGAGTGGGGTGCCGTTGCCTTCTCCAGGAACTTGCTCTAGGAATCGTATTAAATGTTGATGGTCATTTTGTTTCCAGCACAGTTTTTAATTTTTGATGTTTTCTGTTCCTTGGATATTTTAACAGGGATCTGGAAGAGGAAACCTATAGGGAAACAGCCAGATGCAATCTTAAACTAAAAGTCGTAATTAGAATTTGAGAAGCAATAAAGG
Source organism: Cephalophus harveyi (assembly GCA_006410635.1). Lineage (NCBI taxonomy): Eukaryota > Metazoa > Chordata > Mammalia > Artiodactyla > Bovidae > Cephalophus > Cephalophus harveyi. Next base: position 162,465 of record SJYT01000391.1, read on the forward strand.
GTTTTACCCCCTAAAGTTAATTTCATGACAAATAACTTAGGAGAGCAAAGAACCTTTCAGAGCCAACAGCTCTTCACTCACCAACCCTGTAAATGCTCCTTGTCACATGTGTAAGGGCACCGTCCATCCTCGGATTCCCAACTCAGACTCCACATGACTGGAAATAACCAGGGTGTTTTGTCAAGCCTACACTGCCTATGTCAGAGAAGGCCATGGCACCCCACTCCAGTGCTCTTGCCTGGAGAATCCCAGGGACGGGGGAGCCTGGCGGGCTGCAGTCCATGGGGTCGCAAAGAGTGGGACATGACTGAGCGACTTCACTTTCACTTTTCACTCTCATGCATTGGAGAAGGAAATGGCAACCCACTCCAGTGCTCTTGCCTGGAGAGTCCCAGGGACGGGGGAGCCTGGTGGCCTGCCGTCTATGGGGTCGCACAGAGTCAGACACGACTGAAGCGACTTAGCAGCAGCAGCAGCACACTGCCTGTATAAGTACTGACCTCCTTGATAAGGGGCTCCACCTGAAAAGCTTAGGTAGCACTGGGTGATGATGTGGGAGAGACTGCTAGGGAGGCGGGCAGGTATGGTTTAGCCCTGAAACATCTCCTTAATGGTGTATTTCACCATCAAAGCATTCTCCAGGATAGCAGCTCCTTGTCAGAGCTTTTTTGGGCTCCTTCACATCTTGATTGGAAAGAAGCGCATGACGCAGCACCCCAGGGACCAGCTGGGACTCCCACGGCCATGCGCCCACGAGGCTAGGTAAAGTCTGAGACTTCTGGAAACATAAATGGTACTTGTGGAAGGAGGCTCTGTGTTTCTCCACAGTGGAAACTGGGTTTTGTTTTTTATTTCATACAAGTCTGGGTCCCTGACATGCCCGGGAAGAGCACTGGAGCTTAATAAGTGGGCTTTTGGTGACTTTAAAGTTTTGGTGTCATTTCCTGTTTGCTCATATTATAAACCTGTGAAAGAAGGAAGAAATATCATCTTTCACCCACCAGGGCATCCTTGCACCTGGCACAGTGCTTGGAAATAGCAGACCTCAAATGCTGCTGAAAAATAAATGAGCATAAGAATAGATGTGAAGCTCTGAACTACCCCACCTAGTTGATGGAAATAAGCATCAGTGCACAAATATTACTTCCTAAGAGAAACAGAGTAAGTCAGGGCCCGGGGCTTGGGCACATCTGGAGGGTCTGCAGCCCATGCGCCCCACTCCACCCCCCCACAGCCCTGCAGGGCTCCCAGCCCTGACTCCCTGCCTCCAGTGGCCGTGCAGACTCACCCAGGGCGTGCCCCTGGCCAGCTTGTCACAGCTGAAAGGGACACGGTCAGCAGCAAAGCTGCGGTTATAGACGGGTGGTCGTGAACACACAGGTGACGCTTCGGGGCTCACAGGCGCCGGAACGAGAGACCCTGGGCTGGGCGCGGGGTGGACAGAGGCCCCGCCTGTCTCCTGTGGCGTCCCGGTTCCTAGCGTTGGCCCCTCACCGCAGGCCGCAAGAGCCATCCTCAGGCTCTGCAGGGCTCCTGTCAGAGTTTCCGCAATAGACTTCTGAATCTTTATTTTCAAAATCTTATTTTTCTTGAAACTGCTAGAGAGTATTTCTTTTTCCTGCAATGAACTCATTCCTAAGTAAAATAAAAGAAATAGCATCCAGTTACTACCCAAACCAGTTCCTTTGGCTTTCTTTTCACGAAAAGAGATATCAAACTAAGTAACAAGCAGCTAACAGCCATTTAAATTTTATTTTGTATCCACATTAGATTAAGAGATCTGAATTCACATGAAAATACAGCCCATAATCTAAATTCAAAACAGAAGTAGCTATAAACTATTAAACTATATAAATATACATAGACTAGTTACATAAACTATACAGCAGCAGTTGCCTGTCCCTTCCATCTCCTTTCTATAGAATATGCCCAGACTTCCCCCACTTTGGTGGCTGCCGCGTCCCCAGCCCTCCCAGGGTCTGAGCCAACAGTGCTCTGAGGGTTTTCAGGTATGTGAACAATGTAGTCCCTACTTTGCTTAAGACATTTTGCAATACATTTTTGGAACATGTGATCAAGAAGGTACCCATTACACCGATAATTGTATATTTTGTTAAGTGTATTAGTCCCTTAAACTATGTAGAAAACAGAAAGTGTAGTCATAAGCTGCTGATACAATAGTGCAAGTTTTTAAAACTCCCTGTGTGTTCACCTTCACTGAGAGTTGTATTTCTGCATGCAGCTTTGAGTTACTGTCCGGCTTCCTTTCCTTTTGCTTGGCAGGGCTCACTCAGTACTTCCTACAGGGCCAGGAGGGGCACAAGCTCCCCAGCTCCTGCTTATCTGGGGATGTCTCCATTTCTCCCACCCTGTGAAGGACAGTTTTATTGGATACAGGATTCTTGGTTGGCAGTCTTTTTTTTTTTTAGCACTTTGAATCAATCAGCCCAGCCTCTGACCTCCAAAGTTTCTGAAACAAATCTCCCCATGGTCTTGAGGGTCCTTCCTGACAAATGTTCTATTCTACCAGGTACTGTCTACTCTCTGCCAGGTTCCCAGAATACTCTACCTCAAGTATTCACTAATCAAATGCATCATTTCAGTGCGAGAGCCAGGACTTCAGCTGATCTCATGGAAGAGAGGCAACATCTCCTGGAGACATCTCCACTCTTGTGTGCTGGGGTGTGGATCAGCTGAAAAGCCCTACTCTGCTTCTGCCTGGAGCAGAGAACACAGAGAGACGCATTCAGTCCCTGACCATTCATCTTGAGAAAAGGAAGTCAGAAACAACAGAGGATTTCTGAGCTACTATGTGTCTTGACAGTAAGTTAATTGCAACTGACTAATAGAGCCAAAGCCTTTGACTGTGTGGATAAGATGGTGATTGCAGTCATGAAATTAAAAGACGCTTACCCCTTGGAAGGAAAGTTATGTCCAACCTAGACAGCATATTAAAAAGCAGAGACATTACTTTGCCAACAAAGGTTCATCTAGTCAAGGCTATGGTTTTTCCAGTGGTCATGTATGGATGTGAGATTTGGACTGTAAAGAAAGCTGAGCACCGAAGAATTGATGCTTTTGAACTGTGGTGTTGGAGAAGACTCTTGAGAGTCCTTGGACTGCAAGGAGATCCAACCAGTCCATCATTAAGGAGATCAGTCCTGTGTGTTCTTTGGAAGGAATGATGCTGAAGCTGAAACTCCAATATTTTGGCCACCTCATGCGAAGAGCTGACTCACTGGAAAAGACCTTGATGCTGGGAGGGATTAGGGGCAGGAGGAGAAGGGGACGACAGAGGATGAGATGGCTGGATGGTATCACTGAGTCGATGGCATGAGTTTGAGTGGACTCCGGGAGTTGGTGATGGACAGGGAGGCCTGGCGTGATGCAGTCCATGGTGTCGCAGAGAGTTGGACATGACTGAGCAACTGAACTGAACTGAATAGAGCCAAGATTTAATTTGGGAGATTTGTGTTGCTCCAGGTCACAAAAAAGGAAAACAATTTTAAATACAAAAGGACCAGCATCCCGTCCATGCGATTCTCAGCAGGAAAGTATGAATAAGACAAGAAGCCAGGATGGGAGACCTAGAATCCACAGTAAATTTTGGCATAAATTTTTAGACCAGGGACCTGCCATATGCCATCTGTGTTCACCAATAACCCACTGAAGACAAAGATCCCACTTTGGCATATGTCTGACAAAAGCCGTGCAGGCGTCGCTCTGTCTTGAATGTAGGACTCCTTCTAGTGCCTTCTCAACACCAGGACATCATCTACTTTTGACCATCCAAGCCTCAAGCATAGAAGAGCTGACACATTATTAGCACTTGGTCATTAAAAATGAATGCAGCTGAAAGAATGAAAGCAAAGTTTCAGAAATGACAGAAGTCCGTAAAATCCTTACAAAACCACCAAAGCAGCAGTTGACGGAAAATATCGTGTCTCAGAGAGGTGGACTGATTTGCATCAGATGAAACGTTAGCTTTAAAGGCGGAACTGACTTTGCTGTTTGCTGTGCTGTCAGTAACAGGCCTGAGGGGCTGAACAGCTCGCACTGTCCAGACACACGCGGCTTCTCTGCTAAGCACCTGCCCCCTGACACCTCACTCTGTAAAGCCGAAGAGCGAGCTGACGGAAGGACAGGGACAAGCGGCAAAACGAATGAACGAGGGGCCCGAGGGACCAAAGAGGCATGACTGAGGATAAAGTGCTGGAGTCCAGAGAGAGGAAACACAAGACTGACACAAATATTACCTTTAAAGGAAAAGTCAGAATTATCGTTAGGAAGCCATCCATTACCTGCATTCACAGGGGAAAAATGCAACAGTAACAGCGACCAACCTTTGAGCAGTTAGTGTAGGCTGTCCTGTGACAGGCACACAGTGAAGCGGGTTTGGGTCAAAAATCAAGGGAGCAAGTGTTCCGTAAATGAAAATTTTTAAAATGGCCAAGGAAATGTTCAATAAAAACGTTAAAGCCAATATCTCTTTGTGTTTAAATAACTCTCTACAGCCGCATCATGACCAACGACATTTAAATTAATTCAACATGTTTAGTAAAATAAACTCCCCATTTTAAAATACTTGGGAAATTTTACGATGTGAATTGCTGTCTCTGATCCTAGTGAAATAGTCTTTCCTTTTTTGTTGTTGTTATCTTCTCCCACATCCTTTCTACTTGAAAATCACTCCAGCTGTCTTCTCTCCACGTCTGTAAGTAGTTATCCATTAAAAGTTCATCAAACATTCACCCATTCCCCTAAGGATGAATTTGGTTCCTTCCACAGACGAGCCTCAGCAAGCGCCCCTGTGCACGCCCTGTGCAGACCTGCCCTGGGATGCGGATCAGGGTCACAGAGGCTGAGTCACGGAGTGGGAGTCGGTGAGCTCGTGCCCTCTCCGGAAAGCCTGGACCGCAGTTGCTCTCAGTAGTGGTGATGAGATTCACCATCGCTTAGCAGCTTTGTCAGCCCTTGGCACACCCACACTTCTAGTCTTTTAACTCGTAAAGCAAAAGGCGTAGACAAAAATGACCCCGAATTTCACAAAAGTGATCGATTTACATTTATTTTTGAAATAAAATTTCTGATCTCAGAATTTTCATTACTACATACTGTGTTTACCTCTCAACTATATCATGAGATATATTTGAACAAATACTCGTATATGGAGGAGATATATTTGAACAAATACTCGTGTATGGAGAATACACACACACACACGCAGTTGGCTCTTGAACAACACAGGGGCTTCAGGGCACCAGTTCTCTGTGCGAGCTAAGACCTGCAGGCAGCCTGCCGTCGGCCCCCTGCGCGCACAGCCCCTGCCTGTCTGTGGCTCTGCAGCCCCAGCCCGCCAGCCGTGGGTCTTGCAGTAGCGCCTACCGTTGAAAAAGGCCCGCGGACACACGGACCTGCCCGGCTCAGACCACGTGTTCAGGGTCAACACACGCGTGCGTGTGTGTGGCCTGTGTGTGCGTGTGTGTGTACAGCATTTCACCACTTTTATAGGAAAAGCACGAGAAAGTCTGGGCACCGCGAGCGGTGGCATCAGCCAGGGGAGTAAGCAGCAGCTGGCGTGAGGAGCGCCTGCGTGTTACAGTTGCCTATGTCACATCTTAACACTTGAATGCAAGAAGGGGCTCTTTCTCCCTTGCGTCCCATCTGGCACGTAGGGGTGGCGAGCTTGCCCGCGGAGTCATCCTCGGTTGACCCCAGCCTGGGCGGCCTGCGGCTCCCCTGGGATCGACCGCGAGTGGACTCCGCGCTGCCCACCGTCTATCCTACGGTCCCACCAGCTCTGAATCCCGCTCTTTCTTCTGTGCACGGGGCAGAGTGTGGCATTAATTGCGGCCTGCAATTGGTGAACATTGATCCCCCACATTGCGCTGGACAAATTTGTCTCATCATCCCAACTTCACTGCAAGGGAGGCTGAGAAATGTGCTTCTTCTGTGTGCTCAGAAATTGGAACTGAGTAAGCACCTTACCAGTTTCTACCATAGTGCTTTCCAAGGAGTCAAAATTGCTATGCTCTGTTTTCCAACTATTTGGAGACACTCACAGTGTTAGAATTCAGTTAATACTCTCCTTGATCACTATTTCGTATTTCCTTCATAAATTTCCCAAGAGTCTTCATACTACACCAAGCTCATGGAAGCCCATGGAGCTCCAAACCTCACACCAGCCAGGATGGCCACCATCGAGAAGTCTACAAACAACAAACGCTAGAGAGGGCGTGGAGGAAAGGGACCCGCTTGCTCTGAGGGGGGACACGCGCCTGCATGCTAAGTCACTTCAGTCCCGCCCAGCTCTTTGAGACCCAGGCACTGCAGCCTGTCAGGCCCCTCTGTCGCTGGGAGTCTCCAGGCGAGGAGACTGGAGTGGGCTGCCACGCCCTCCTCCAGGGGGTCTCCCCGGCCCAGGGCTCAAACCCGCACCTCTTACGGCTCCTGCGTTGGCAGGCGCGGCTTTCGCCACCACCACCTGGGAAGCCCCAGGAAAGCGTATGTGCGCACAGTGCGCATGACAAAGGGTGCGGCAGATACACACAGCGAAACGCTGCTCAGCTGCATACAAACAGAAGGAAACAACAGCATTCGCAGCAATCAGGATGAACTCAGAGATTCTCATACTCAGTGAAATAAGCCAGACAGAGAAATACAAATACCATGTGACATGGCTTATACGTGGAATCTAAAAATATGATAAAAATGAACTGTTTACAAAATAGAAACAGACCCACAGACTTAGAGAAGGAATTTGTAGTTACCAGAGGGGAAGGATGGTGGCGTGGGGAGGGATAGATTAGGAGACGGAGACGGGCAGGCAAACACTGCTACACTCAAAACAGATAGCCAGCACAGACCACCTGCAAAAACTTAAATAAATAAGTGACATGAAGGTACAAGAAAGAAGATGTGGCATGTATATAAGATGGAATATTAATCATAAAATAGAAGGGAATCTTGCCATTTGCAACAACATGGATGGACATCTTGTTTAGTGAAATGTTGGTCAGACAAAGACCAGCACTGTGTGAGTTCACTTATATGTGGAATCTTTAAACAGAAATCCACAGAAACAGAGAGCATATTGGTGGTTACCAGAGGCAGGTGGTGAGAGTGGGAGAAATGAATGAAGGAGCTCAGAAAAAAGCAGCTCACATCTGCCACTGTTTGACTCTGACTAGAGTTAGGAAATGGAATGGGCAGATTAGGGTCTTTCTTTGGCAAAGCACCTGCCTTTCAAATGATCTGTTCAAACAAATACAGGAAAAAATTATTGCAAAACCAAAAAATAACAGTCTGGGTTGCTAGAATATTATATGTGATGACTATCAAAGAATATTTATCAGCATTAATACACTTGAAAATATAGAATGCCAAGATTACATCTGATGGATTTTAAAATATTAAATGAAATCTCAATAATTGGTTATAAGGTAGCAAGGCCAATTTATCCTTATTGTCATTATCGCCAAGGCAATTGTCTGTACTATGTGCCTACCACGTATTACATGTGGTCCCTCCGTGGAGGGGCAGTGAGTCCTCAGATCTGATTTATTAAAGCAAACCCTAGACCAGATTATTCAATTCTTTGAGGAAGAATTTGAAGACTGAAATTATATTCCCCATAATGAAATAAAATGACTGTCAGTTGAGTAAACAAAACTTAACTCTTGAGTGGCTGCAACCTGAAAAAAAATAAAATAAAATTTTGGACAAACATGTAGTTGTGTGCATCAAGTGGCAGGAAACTAGAGAAGTATTAGACAGTTGAAGCTGAAGGCAGTTTTTCAAGGACTGGCTAAGAAACGCGGGGTTTGGTGACGGACGATGTAAGAAGCGTGGTCTTTCACAACAATTAACATAGTCAGGAATGCACACTACCAGCAGCTATTACTAATAGGAAACCTGAGAGCACGAAGGATGGAATCAATTAAGCCCATTGTGGGAATCTGAGCATCTCACAGCCAAGTCACTCTAGATTCAAAATCACACACAGATATTTTCCTTCAGGAGATCTCAGCCATGTGGGCACATTTCAAACTGCTTAAATAAATACAAATGTGGCCAAATGTTCCCAGGTTCCACAGCTGTGCGGAGCAAAACTTAAAATGCCAGTAAATGCTAGCTTCAGTGGAAATGGATCCTTTTAAAATGAAAATCCCTTTGCTGTAGGAAAATTGCCTTTGATGGATTCCACATTATGAAACTTTCCGTGGAGTCTGGACAAACTTCGGATCTGGAATTCAAACAAAGAGGGCAACACGAGAGTCCTCTGTAGCTCCGGCTTCCTGCCTCTCGCCTCCGGGCTGGTCTCTTTGCCGGGTTCTGAAAGTGCCGAGTTTGTTTTGCTATTTTTGCCTACTAGGGAGGCTTGTGATCAGCGGGAGGGGGTGGCGGGGGGCAGTGGGCACAGGGAAAGTCAGATGGAGTTTCCTTAGCGCAGATGCCTTTCACATATTCTGCAGATCCACAAGGACACTTCAGGAAACGCAACCTTCAGAAGGGCAGAAACGCCTGCCGGATCCCGCGGTCTGAAACAGCAGGTGCTGTAAGCCCACACCACGTGCCAGCAGCCAGGCCGGGTCACAGCGTCACGAGGACGGGGCCAAGGTCCTCACCCCCCGCCCACTGCCAGAGACTTCGTCTGTCGTACGCCGGGTGGCGCGCCCTCACTGAGCTCACGTGTCGGTTTGCTTGGAGGAGATAAGTCCCCGGGGGGACACTTTCTGCAAAAGCCACATTCTGCCCAGCAGCATCGGCATCACGGCCGCGTCCTGAGCACAAAGGTCCCCTGCTGCACACCGCGCTGGGCCTGGAGGAGGGCCTCCTTCTCAGGAATCCTAGAGGAATAAAGGCGCGTGAGCACAGAGAGGCTGCCAAGTCCACACCCTCACCCCCGATCTCTCAGGCGAGCGGGAGGCCTGGCTCGGGACGCTGCGGTGACTCACGGGTGTTAGGGCTCGAGCGCAGCCCCGGCCATGCGCAGAGGAAGGCTCCCAGGGGCTCGGCCCCCGCTGCCGCGGCACAACACCCTTTCTGTCCGTGATCCTGGAGACGTGGCTGCCCAAGCCAGGCTTAATACCCGCCAGTAGGAGCACACAGAGCCTGAGGGGGGTGTGGGTGCGTGTGTGCACATGCGTGCATGCGTGTGTCCCAGAGACTGACGGGGATAGAGGGGGCCTGAGAGACTTGCTCCACTCAGCAGACACTGTGGCTCCAGGCCCGGGCGAGGAGCACTCAGGGCCCGCGTCTCAGAGAGGAGCCTGCCCACCATATAAACACAGGAGCCCTGCTGGCTGCCGTGGGCGCCGTTTCCGTGAGCCCCTCTGCCCTGCAGGCCCCGGACAGGCAGTTGCTCGCAGCGCGGTGTGGAGGTCAGCCCCGTGGCCACAGTCAGCACAGGACCTTCCCGGGGCAGGGAAAGGCTGGTGAGAAACCGGGCCACACGGCGGCGGGCAGCGCCTCACGCTTCCCACCAAGCGTGCTCACCCTTCACAGGAGCCCTCCGTGCGCCTGGACTTGAGGTGACACCTGACAACCAACGTGAAATCCTCTGAAAATTCAGAGGTGCTGCTGGAACACGAGGAGCTGGGGTCCTCACACAACAGTGGCTTGCAGAAACCCCTCCAAACCTCACCTTCCTTCCTCTCGACTTCTTACCTGTCGGGGCTCCCATCAGGCCCACCCACCCCAAACCTCACTCCGCACTGACTGGTTCCACTGTTGATCGCTTGTTCTAACAAGGCCAACACCGCCAGTTCCGGCTCGGTTCCACAGGCACTCTGACACTTCTTATCGTCATCCCCACACCTGGCTCCCCACCCCTAGACTCAGAAACATGCAACGCGACACATGAGCCCACAGAGCAGGCACAAGGGGGTGACTGGGCCCAGGGAGGAGCCCGCGCCTGCCCAAAGCCGCGAGGAAACCCTGGCTTTGAGCCGGGCCCTGAAAACTGAGACACAGACAGAAGAGGCAACAAGGAAGAGGGACGAGAAGGGCCCGGGTGCAGCGGGGGCAGTTCCAGAAGGTTCCAGAGACGGAGAACGTCTAGCACTCCTGAGCAAACAGTTGCTATGGCGACGGCATGACGAAGCCGTGGCAGAGCGGGCAGAGTGCTGACCTCCAGGCCAGCAACCATGCGGTGTCTACGCGGGCCACATGACCAGGCCGGAACGCGGGAGGAATTGGATTTCAACAATTAAGACCAAAGCTCTTTAAAATTACACTGGCACAACGTACGACTCTTCAAGTTGAACATTTTCTGAGATTGCACCGTGTTGGGCATTAGATGCCACGCCTTAGAACCTACAGTCCAAGCGGTCGACCTCGCCCGCTGAGCGCCTGTAACAGGACCGAGCCCGGCTCACCAGGCACTTTCGTCTCCGAGCAGCCTCGCGGCTCTAATAGGGTTCAGGGAGCATTCAGTCAACGCTTGGTGAAGTTAGCAGGTGGGGACATGCTGAAGGGAAAGACTGGGCTCTGAAGGGTCTCCCAGGCCAACTGGGGAGACCACCGTTCTGAAATGGAAAACCAACCAGCCTCCAGGGCCAGACAAGGGGCAGAAGCAAGCCAGGCAGCTGAGGGCAGGAGGGGCGAGGGGCGGGAGGCTCACGCAGGAAAGATGCGAAGCGCTGCAGGGAAGGCCTTGGACTTGACCTGACGATGGATGGAATCCCATCTCCACCCCAGTCAGTATCGCCTCAAGGCCGTGACAAGCCTGTGGGGGATGTAACCTGTCATGACCTTTCACCCCAGACAACCCCATGCTCCGTCATCGCCAGAAAATACCAGCCTCGGCGTCTCCCTGAAGAGCAGGTCATCAGACAGCGACTCCTCCAACACCCGTTCCAGACGCGGCGTGTCCAGCCAGCCCTGCTTCCTTTCTCCCTAAACTGTGTCCAAATCCTACTCTTCCTCTGAATAAATCACGATGTCAGTGGAAGACACAATCACTCTTCAGTTCAGTCGCTCAGTCGTGTCTGACTTTTGTGACCCCATGGGCTGCAGCACGCCATCCCTGTCCATCACCAACTCCCGGAGTTTACTCAAACCCATGTCCATTGAGTCGGTGATGGCATCCAGCCGTCTCATTCTCTGTCGCCCCCTTCTCCTCCTGCCTTCAGTCTTTCCCAGCATCAGGGTCTTTTCCAGTGAGTCAGCTCTTCACATCAGGTGGCCAAAGTATTGGAGTTTCAGTTTCAGCATCAGTCCTTCCAACAAATATTCAGGGCTGATTTCCTTTATTGACTGGTTGGATCTCCTTGCAGTCCAAGGGACTCTCAAGAGTCTTCTCCAACACCACAGTTCAAAAGCATCAATTTCTTGTATGCTCAGCTTTCTTTATGGTCCAACTCTCAAATCCATACATGACTACTGGAAAAACTTTGACTATATAGACTATAGCTTTGACTATATGGACTTTATCAGCAAAGTAATGTCTCTGCATTTTAACATGCTCTCTAGGTTGGTCATAGCTTTTCTTCCAAGGAGCAAGTGTCTTTTAATTTTATGGCTGCAATCACCATCTGCAGTGATTGCACTAGGCGCAGGCGGCTGCAACTGGCACACTAAGCATGGCCGAGAGGAGCTACCCCACGTCCGAGGTCAGGGGCAGAAGTAGGGAGGACCCCATGCTCGAAGGGCGGCGGCCAAGAGGAGTTACCAAACGTCTGAGGTCAAGGACAGTGGCTGAGAGTGCCAGGCTGCGACGGCACAGGAACGGCTGAGAGGAGCCACCCCAAGCCCGAGGCCAGGGGCAGCGGCCGGGAGGAGCAACCCCACGTCCAAGGAGCGGTGGCTGCTCGGGTTCAGGAGGGCCTAGAGGAGCCATCCCACGTTGAAGGTCAGGAAGGGTGGCAGTGAGGAGATACCCCTCATCCAAGATAAGGAGCAGTGGCTGCGCTTTGCTGGAGCAGCCATGGAGAGATACCCCACACCCAAGGTAAGAGAAACTCAAGTAAGATGGTAGGTGTTGCAAGAGGGCATCAGAGGGCAGACACACTGAAACCATACTCACAGAAAACTAGTCAATCTAATCACACTAGGACCACAGCCTCGTCTAACTCAATGAAACTAAGCCATGCCCGTGGGGCAACCCAAGACGGGCGGGTGATGGTGGAGAGATCTGACAGAATGTGGTCCACTGGAGAAGGGAATGGCAAGCCACTTCAGTATTCTTGCCTTGAGAACCCCATGAACACTGTGAAAAGGCAAAATGATATGATACTGAAAGAGGAACTCCCCAGGTCAGTAGGTGCCCAACATGCTACTGGAGATCAGTGGAGAAATAACTCCAGAAAGAATGAAGGGATGGAGCCAAAGCAAAAACAACACCAAGGTGTGGATGTGACTGGTCATAGAAGCAAGGTCTGATGCTGTAAAGAGCAATATCGTATAGGAACCTGGAATGTCAGGTCCATTAATCAAGGCAAATTGGAAGTGGTCAAACAGGAGATGGCAAGAGTGAACGTCAACATTCTAGGAATCAGCGAACTAAAATGGACTGGGGAGTTCCTCTTTCAGTATCATATCATTTTGCCTTTTCACAGTGTTCATGGGGTTCTCAAGGCAAGAATACTGAAGTGGCTTGCCATTCCCTTCTCCAGTGGACCACATTCTGTCAGATCTCTCCACCATCACCCGCCCGTCTTGGGTTGCCCCACGGGCATGGCTTAGTTTCATTGAGTTAGACGAGGCTGTGGTCCTAGTGTGATTAGATTGACTAGTTTTCTGTGAGTATGGTTTCAGTGTGTCTGCCCTCTGATGCCCTCTTGCAACACCTACCATCTTACTTGAGTTTCTCTTACCTTGGGTGTGGGGTATCTCTCCATGGCTGCTCCAGCAAAGCGCAGCCACTGCTCCTTATCTTGGATGAGGGGTATCTCCTCACTGCCACCCTTCCTGACCTTCAACGTGGGATGGCTCCTCTAGGCCCTCCTGAACCCGAGCAGCCACCGCTCCTTGGACGTGGGGTTGCTCCTCCCGGCCGCTGCCCCTGGCCTCGGGCTTGGGGTGGCTCCTCTCAGCCGTTCCTGTGCCGTCGCAGCCTGGCACTCTCAGCCACTGTCCTTGACCTCAGACGTTTGGTAACTCCTCTTGGCCGCCGCCCTTCGAGCATGGGGTCCTCCCTACTTCTGCCCCTGACCTCGGACGTGGGGTAGCTCCTCTCGGCCGTGCTTAGTGTGCCAGTCGCAGCTGCCTGCGCCTAGTGCAATCACTGCAGATGGTGATTGCAGCCATAAAATTAAAAGACACTTGCTCCTTGGAAGAAAAGCTATGACCAACCTAGAGAGCATGTTAAAATGCAGAGACATTACTTTGCTGATAAAGTCCATATAGTCAAAGCTATAGTCTATATAGTCAAAGTTTTTCCAGTAGTCATGTATGGATATGAGAGTTGGACCATAAAGAAAGCTGAGCATACAAGAAATTGATGCTTTTGAACTGTGGTGTTGGAGAAGACTCTTGAGAGTCCCTTGGACTGCAAGGAGATCCAACCAGTCAATAAAGGAAATCAGCCCTGAATATTTGTTGGAAGGACTGATGCTGAAACTGAAACTCCAATACTTTGGCCACCTGATGTGAAGAGCTGACTCACTGGAAAAGACCCTGATGCTGGGAAAGACTGAAGGCAGGAGGAGAAGGGGGCGACAGAGAATGAGACGGCTGGATGCCATCACCGACTCAATGGACATGGGTTTGAGTAAACTCCGGGAGTTGGTGATGGACAGGGATGGCGTGCTGCAGCCCATGGGGTCACAAAAGTCAGACACGACTGAGCGACTGAACTGAAGAGTGATTGTGTCTTCCACTGACATCGTGATTTATTCAGAGGAAGAGTAGGATTTGGACACAGTTTAGGGAGAAAGGAAGCAGGGCTGGCTGGACACGCCGCGTCTGAAACGGGTGTTGGAGGAGTCGCTGTCTGATGACCTGCTCTTCAGGGAGACGCCGAGGCTGGTATTTTCTGGCGATGACGGAGCATGGGGTTGTCTGGGGTGAAAGGTCATGACAGGTTACATCCCCCACAGGCTTGTCACGGCCTTGAGGCGATACTGACTGGGGTGGAGATGGGATTCCATCCATCGTCAGGTCAAGTCCAAGGCCTTCCCTGCAGCGCTTCGCATCTTTCCTGCGTGAGCCTCCCGCCCCTCGCCCCTCCTGCCCTCAGCTGCCTGGCTTGCTTCTGCCCCTTGTCTGGCCCTGGAGGCTGGTTGGTTTTCCATTTCAGAACGGTGGTCTCCCCGGTTGGCCTGGGAGACCCTTCAGAGCCCAGTCTTTCCCTTCAGCATGTCCCCACCTGCTAACTTCACCAAGCGTTGACTGAATGCTCCCTGAACCCTATTAGAGCCGCGAGGCTGCTCGGAGACGAAAGTGCCTGGTGAGCCGGGCTCGGTCCTGTTACAGGCGCTCAGCGGGCGAGGTCGACCGCTTGGACTGTAGGTTCTAAGGCGTGGCATCTAATGCCCAACACGGTGCAATCTCAGAAAATGTTCAACTTGAAGAGTCGTACGTTGTGCCAGTGTAATTTTAAAGAGNCACTGCAGATGGTGACTGCAGCCATGAAATTAAAAGATGCTTACTCCTTGGAAGAAAAGTTATGACCAACCTCAGTAGCATATTCAAAAGCAGAGACATTACTTTGCTGACTAAAGTCCGTCTAGTTAAGGCTATGGTTTTTCCTGTGGTCATGTATGGATATGAGAGTTGGACTGTGAAGAAGGCTGAGCGGTGAAGAATTGATGCTTTTGAACTGTGGTGTTGGAGGAGACTCTTGAGAGTCCCTTGGACTGCAAGGAGATCCAACCAGTCCATTCTGAAGGAGATCAACCGTGGGATTTCTTTGGAGGGAATGATGCTAAAGCTGAAACTCCAGTACTTTGGCCACCTCATGTGAAGAGTTGACTCATTGGAAAAGACTCTGATGCTGGGAGGGATTGGAGGCAGGAGGAGAAAGGGACGACCAAGGATGAGATGGCTGGATGGCATCACCGACTCGATGGATGTGAGTCTGAGTGAACTCTGGGAGTTGGTGATGGACAGGGAGGCCTGGCGTGCTGCAATTCATGGGGTCACAAAGAGTTGGACACGACTGAGTGACTGAACTGAACCGGAGCCCAAGAAAATAAAGTCTGTCACTGTTTCCACTGTTTCCATTGTCTCAGAGACTAACGAAACTTCTAAGTGTTTTGATTAATGACTTTTCAGCGCCCTTAAGCCAAGTGTCCTGGATATTATGTCTCCATGGACAGAATTTGAAACTCTTGTTAACAGAGAATCAAGTTATTTAGAAAGAGACTTTGGACACTGACATAGCGGGGCTTTGAACTTCACTGTGAGAAGGACCTGGAAGCCCATGTTCAGAGCTGGGAGCTGAGGTGTGCAGATGCGAGGCCTGGGATGCCAAGCGCTGGGGCGCCTCACAGGCTCCCTCTGGATCCAGGGCGGCAGGACATGGATGCTGGGATTCCAGCTGAGTTGTTGCATCTCGGCTGCCTCCTGAGTGACCACATAGGACACCAGAAACCATGTTATCAGCTCATGACTTCAAGTCTCATGTCTTAGTTGAGGACGCTCTCCCCTCTGGTCACTTCTCGGCAGAAAAGGGGACCTCCAGTTTCCTCTTGGCCCTGAAATCTGGCAGGTCACCTTACCTGGTGGTTCTCAGCCTTGAGCTGATCCGAGGCCCCAGGGGGCTCCTTGAACAGACCAAGGCCTCGCCTTCTGACGCAGCTCAGGATCTGCGTCTCTGCCAAGCCCCAGGAGATGCTGATGCCACCTCCCAGGGACCAAGTTCTGGGGACCGCTATGTCCACTCAGCAAACAAGGTGACATGCTGCCGGGATGGACGCCAGTCCAGGCCCTCCCAGCGGCTGCCAGCGAGCCCCAGGCTCCCCTGCCCCACGGGCGGGGCAGCACCTCCATCCAGCTGCACACGCGAGGGGGGCGAGGCGGCGCCCGCAGGCTGCGGAAGAGCAGAGGGCAGGGCTGTGCGCCCTTGTGGCCGGACGTTACATGGCGGCGTCTCGGGACCCTGGTTGCACTGCTTGCCTGAGACCCCCGTCTCCACTCTGATTCACTCGAGTTTTCTCCACTGACAGCAAATCAGACCCGGAATGTTTTGAAAAGCTCTGAGGCGGGTCACAGAATCCAAAAAGCAAGGCCCAGGATCAGATCCCGGAGCCCTCGGGCTGCTGGAGCCCAGGTCACAGCGGGGCCTCCAGGAGCACCTGGGGGGCCCCCGCCCTGCTTGCTGCCTGGGACCCCTGGGGGCCGGCTTCCAGGGGAGGGCGCCGGCTTCCAGGGGAGGGCGCCGGCTTCCAGGGGAGGGCGCCGGGAGGCCTCACGTGTGGGCCGGCAGGAGGCCTTAGCAGAGGTCACCGCCCCACCGGGTCCGCTGTAATCCGGGCCCATGTGCTGGGGGCTCGACGCCTGCCCACAGCACAGCAGTCTGCTGTAAACTGAGTTACCGGTGCTGAGGGAGCTGAGACCTGACCCTTCAAGTGTCCGCCTAGCACCCTGCTAATTAACGCAGCACAAGAGGGCAAATTGAATTCTTTGGTTGCTAAGAAAAGGTCAACGTAGAAAAAAGGGGGAATTCAGTCCAATCACGTGGCATCTATGGTAACGCCCCTTCCTCGTCTCCGGTCACTGCTTGCAAAGGCCTGCCACGCTATCTCAGGCTGCAGCCCGAGGGACCCCAGGGACTGTCCACACTGGGGGCTGAGCCAGCCTGTCCTTCACAGGCTCTCTCTGTAGCCAACTCTGCATCCCTTCACACACGAAGTCTTTCAATACCTAACTGTGGTTTCCATGTGGGTTGAATGAAATGACTCCTGGGAAGCACTTGGCGTTTACCAGCTGACATGTATGCACACTGAAACCCCACTCAGCTAGTGCGTGCCGGGTCCCAGGACGCCGTGGGCCTTGGTCACACCTGGTCACGGGCACTGCATGTGGTCTCCCTTCTGGGGCCCAGCACCACCTGACTGCTGGCCTCTGACATGGATGCGTGGAGGAGGAATCACGTGCTCTGTCTGGGGATGAGCTGCTTGCATCTGCTTCTTGCACAAGATGCAGGACGGGTGGGAGTCAGGCTTATCCACTGGCTACCGGGTATCCATCCGTCCTCTCGGTTACAGGCGTCGGGTGGTTGTGGACATTGTCGAGCCTGTCTCATGGACCCAGTGACTCATTTCTTGTCACACTCAGGACTGTGGGTCAGGGGGTGGGCATACTGTACAAGTGGCGATTTCAGCTGTGATGGTCGGACCGCTGTCTATTCCCACAACCTCGGTGGGAGGTGCTGCGACGGCCCCACCAGGAACAGCATCCTGAGCCGCTGGGGTCTCTGATATTCGGTGAATGCGAGCTCTCCCTTGTTGCAGGCTTGATTCACATCTTCTCAACAACTGGGGATCTTGACCGCATCCCCGTGCTCAGGACTCTGGGGTCCTCTTCTCTGCAGCTCCCCTGAGATCTCATCTCAACTGTGAAGCTGGCTTCTCTCTTGCTGGTTGGTTGTAGGGATTCTTTATTGTGTATGCAAATGGAAGTCTCCCACCTTTTCACATTCTTAATGCTGTCATTTGACAAATAGACATTCTTGATTTTGATGATACCAGTTTTTAGATTATTTCTATAGTATTTTTGGGTCCTCCTAAGTTGGCTTAAAGCTCAACATTCGGAAAACGAAGATCATGGCATCTGGTCCCATCACTTCATGGGAAATAGATGGGGAAACAGTGGAAACAGTGCCAGACTTTATTTTTTTGGGCTCCAAAATCACTGAAGATGGTGATTGCAGCCATGAAATTAAAAGACACTTGCTCCTTGGAAGAAAAGCTATGACCAACTTAACATATTAAAAAGCAGAGACTTAGCCAACAAAAGTCCATTTAGTCAAAGCTATGGTTTTTCAAGTAGTCATGTATAGATGTGAGTTGGACCATAAAGAAAGCTGAGTGCCGAAGAATTGATGCTTTTGAACTGTGGTGTTGGAGGAGGCTCTTGAGAGTCCCTTGGACTGCAAGGAGATCCAACCAGTCCATTCTAAAGGAAATCAGTCCTGAATATTCATTGGAAGGACTGATGCTGAAGCTGAAACTCCAATACTTTGGCCATCTGATGGGAAGAGCTGACTCATTTAAAAGACCCTGATGCTGGGAAAGACTGAAGGTGGAAGGAGAAGGGGAGGACAGAGGATAAGATGGTTGGCTGGCATCACTGACTTGATGGACATGAGTTTGGGTAAACTCCAGGAGTTTACAGACAGGGAGGCCTGGCGTGCTGCAGTCCATGGGGTCGCAAAGAGTCGGACAAGACTGAGAGACTGAACTGAACTGAAGAAATCTTTGCCTCTTGAAGACCATGAAGATATTTGCAAGAAGAATTCCTAGCGGGTGGTTAAATTTGACTTGGCAAAGACGCGAGGGAGCAGTGGGAGAGAAATCAAGTAAGGTGTGTTCTTGCCGCTTGCCCTTGCTTCCTCGCTCTTCCAATCAATCAGTCACAGGAGAAACGCTGGCCTAAGGATGGCCGCACCCTGGGGTAGGAACTGGAGGGGTGGGGTGGGCATGGAGCTCCCGTGGGCGAGGGGACAGACAGGAGCAGAGCCTCTCATCTGAGGAGGAGAAGCGGCTGTGCACGGAAGCCCCCGGGAAGCAGGCTGTCTGCCTGCCCAAGGCGCCGATGCCAGGGAGATGATCTGGGCAGGTCTCAGAAAAAATGCTCAACCAAAGGACATGGGTTCAGTGACTTCTCCAGCCTGGCATAAACAACCACGCCTCCCGCCAAGATCGCACAGCCAGGCCAGGCCATGACATTCCAATGCGGACGCGTCATGGTGATCGGCCCGGCCTCAGGATTTATACCAAATTCTGCCTCTGAACTTTATTATGCTTTTCTCCCCAAATCCCAGAGAATGCATTCTACTCTGATTGTTTTGTTGTAAGAGGAATGACTTGGATTTCTGGTGAGGAAAATGTGAACAGACAGTTAATTTTACTAAAAAGTTTCTGCGTAATCATGGTGCACATTCCAGTGCAGAGTGAGCAAGTGATTGTCCTTTTCATTAAATCAAAATCAAATTGCCCCTGTTGTCAGATCCTGCCACACAGAAACCAGAGACGAACGTGAATAAAGGGATCTTAGGGCAATATTAAAAATATTGTCTTTGGGAAAATATAAGATACTTTGAATCAAAATTGTTTTTTCTCTTTTCTTATTTTTCACTAATAGCATTTATCTGAAAAGCACTTCAGCAAAGAAAGACCCACGGTGACATTAAATATCGTTTAAAATATTAAAAATATACACTACCAATGCATCCCCACATTTTTAAATTTAAAAAAGAGATTTTTTTCATATCACGTTAGGCTGCAGCAAGGACATAAGGTGTTCATCTCTTCCCTGCCTTCGCTCCTCACCCACATCTCCGCTCCTCGGGACCAGGATTCTCTTTTTCCCACCGAAAGGCCTGGTTTTATCCTGACGCCGCTGCTGTCCGCTCTTGCAGCTCATCTTAAGCGGCACCCGTGGCGCAGCGCGGGCGCGGGCCTGAGTCTGCAGGCGATCCACGTTGCTCCCTGCCTGTTCCTCACAGGCCCCCCCACCCCACGTCACCGGCCTGCGCTTGAGTCCCTGCGCTTCTCTTCTCCCCAAACCATCTTCCTGTCAAAAGTGCCCCATTTCACCCCTTCTCTCCATCAGGGCCTCCCCCATGTGCCAAGAAAGAGAGCGCCCCCTGGAGCCCACAGTCTGCACCCCACTGCCGCTGCACTTAGCCCTCCCCAGCCTTCTCACCTGCTGGTCAGAGTCACTGCGTTTGCTCACCGTCTGCCTCTCGGCCAGGACCACTGCCACCCTCCTGGATAAGTGAGTCCACAGGGAGAGGCACCCAAGCCTGGTCCTCCCGGCTCCGCTGCCCTGCCGGCCCCCAAACCCTCAGCCTCTCTTCCCCCAGACATGCCCGGACCTCGGGGTCACCCAGACCTTCACTGGCATGGTCACGAGCTGAAGACCTGGCTACCTGCTGACAACTTCCTCTCTCCTCCCACACATCTGATGGTGTCATCCCAGTGGCTCCTGAGAATGCTGCCACGGCCCAGTTGAAGAGCCAGGGCTCACCAGAGAAGCACAGCCAATGGGAGATTAATCTATCCACCCATCCATCCATCCATCCATTCATCCACCCATCCGTCTATCCATCCATCTGTCCACCCATCTATCCACCCATCCATCCATCCATCCATCCACCCATCCATCTATCCATCCATCTGTCCACCCATCCATCCATCCATTCATCCACCCATCCATCTATCCATCCATCTGTCCACCCATCCATCCATCCATTCATCCACCCATCCGTCTATCCATCCATCTGTCCACCCATCCATCCATCCATTCATCCACCCATCCGTCTGTCCATCCATCCATCTAACAAGTTTGTGTACACATGCTTAGTCACTCAGTCCTGTCCGGCTCTTTGTGACCCTTTGGACTGTAGACTTCCAGGCTCTTCTGTCCATGGGATTTTTCAAGCAAGAATATTGACTTGTGTTACCATTTACTTTTCCAGGAGATCTTCCCTATTCAGGAATCAAACCCGCATCTCTTGAGTCTCCTCCATTGCAGGTGGATTCTCCACCCACTGAACCATCAGGGAAGCCCTTTCTATCCAGAGAGGTTGATCTTAAGGAATCAGCTTACAAAATTGTGAGGGCTGGCAAGTCTGACATCTGGGCAGGCCTGCAGACTAGAGACCCAGGGAAACATTGGTGTTGTGGTCTTGAGTCCTGGAAACTCAGGCGAGGTATCCATGTCCCCATCTGGAGACAGAATTCCTTCCCCGGTGAATATCAGATTTTTCTCATAGCGTCTTCAGCTTCCTGGATGAGGCCCACCCACACTGTGCAGGGGTATCTGTTTCACTCAAAGCGAACTGATAAAAATGCCGGTCTCATAACAAGACCTTCACAGCTACCCCTCGATGGCGGCTTGCCCCCTGCTGGGCACCGTAGCCCAGCCAAACGGGCGCTGAGATTCGCCAGCCACCTATGCTGTGCTCCCACCAGTTATTATCCACTGACAGCTGAGGCCCTACCCTTCTTTCCAACGCCCCACATAATGTTCTCCCCGACTCTTCATCTCATCCACTTGGAGAAAATCCAGCCTGAGATGAACCCACTTTTTTTGCCTGCCTCTGAGCAAACCTGCTCCTGGAGAAAACCCACAGCACAGGGCAGGTCACACACACCCGGCCCCGTGCTCCCGGGCCTCGCTGACCTCGTTCCCGCCTTCCAGGCTCCTCCCCGCCCCCCAGGTTCAGTGTTCACCAGCTCCGCTGTCCGCACGAAGCCCCCTCACCACCTCAGAAACACGGGATCACAGAGCCCCCTTCTCAGAGCCCGGCTCCCCCGTC
>SJYT01000391.1:207416-229817 GCA_006410635.1 Cephalophus harveyi
GGGGGGGGGGGGGGGGATAGGAAAAGGCGGGGTCACTACTGCAAGTCAGCTTTGCGTGCCGAGGCCGCCCGCTCTGCCTCGTCCTTCATCCAGCTTCAAAGCTGGCCGCGTGCGAAGCTACCAGTCACCTCCCCGGACTCCTGGTGTTGGAAGCGAGATCCTGGTTCTCGCTGAATTATGGGCTGGAAAAATCTGGTCTCCTTATGTGTTTTCCATGTGGTTAGCTGAGGCTTTCTCTGCTCCAGCACTGAGAAGGCCAGCGTGTCTCCCCTGGCGGTTTTAAAGATTTTATAAAGTGGAAAATATTTTGCATCCTTGGCCTGTCCACCCCGAGAGAGTGAAGGGCGCCGCCATCACGCTCAGCGCGCATTTACCCTTCTGCATGTGGCGGCCTCTCCGATCGACAGGAGCTCAGGGGTGCTGGGGTTTGCAATCCGACCGCTTAAAAACAGAAAGGTGTGTGCACTTCTTTGTTAACACTTTGAGGGAAATACCTTCCTATCTTTGTTATAGTGATACCTCTTTCTCTGCATCCCATTATCTTCCCCACATGTTATGTGTCTTTTAGTAGAAAAAAAGAAGTAGAAAAATTTAACTTAATCTTTCTCCCTACTGAGAAACAGGAGGAGGATGGAGTCATTCACAAACTGAAACCAAGCATGATAACCGCTGCTCAGGGGCGGCCGGACAGAGGGCTCGCTGCTGCGCGCTTCTCCACCAGCACCACGGGAAGCTCAAGAGCTCTCATAGCCAGGGCTCCGTGAATTTATATTAAAAAGCTCTCATAGCCAGAGCCCCATGAATTTTTTTTTTTCATTTTTATCTCAAGTAGTTCAGTAACACAGCTAAGAGTTGTTAATAAAATGGTGAAGTAGATGGTCCTCATAATCCACTAAAACTCAGGGTTGAAATGAAATTTTCATCATTTCTAATGGCCTTCCAACTGAACTAAAACTTGCCAGGATTACCAGAACTACCCTAAAATTCTTCATTTCATCATGCTCAAGTTTTATTTTGTTTAATTTACCTTTTGGCCATTAGAAGTATAATTTTATTTTTCTTGAGGTCACTCAAATGTTTGCTTAGCCCATTTGACTTGAGAGCTTGCAACAATGAAAACAAATTAAAGATAATAGTATGTTAATTCAGGTTTTAATATAGCTTTATTAATATTATTTTACTCTGAGACGTGCACAATGTTTCAAAAGGTTTGATTTGAGAAAGGGTTCTTTACAATTGCTTTGCCAGATG
Organism: Cephalophus harveyi; assembly: GCA_006410635.1. NCBI lineage: Eukaryota > Metazoa > Chordata > Mammalia > Artiodactyla > Bovidae > Cephalophus > Cephalophus harveyi. The sequence goes on from SJYT01000391.1 coordinate 208,668, forward strand.
ACAGCAGACTGAGGGAGAATGTGATGGATCAAGGTAGGTGGGGAGGAAAATTCTAGCAAATATGGTTTTGCAAGAGACAGGTTTCAAAAGTGGAATTTATTTTCTAGGAAACTTTTGGGCAAGGTTAAATGAGTAGTAAAGAACTTGAAAATTTATATTTCCAGCCACCCAATCTTACATTTTGTTCAAGTAATATTTATGTTTATGTCCCCAAATGCTTTCTGGTAAGGGGAGATGAGGTCCGCGTCCATACAGCCATTGTAATGAACGCATGAGCGATTTCCCAGGAAGCGTGGGCGCACAACGCTGAGGACAGCTAGGCCGTAAAGTCAGCGTGCTGGAATCAGCCTGTGACAAAGGAGGCAAGAGCACACGACGAGGGAAATACAGTCTCTTCAAGAAGCGGTGCTGGGGAACCCGGTCAGCGGCACACCAAAGAACGAGATCAGGCTGTGCGCCTGTAACATACGCACACACACACACATACACACACACACACCCTCAAAAAGAATCCAAGATCTAAATATAATTAGAAAAAACCTGGAAGAACACGAGCTAGAATGCTCTTTGACATAAATTATAACATTATTTTGGATCTGTCTCCTAAGGCAAAGGAAACAGAATCAAAAGTAAACAAATGAGACCAAACTAAACTTGCAAGCTTTTACACAGCAAAGGGCACCAGCGACAAGATGAAAAGACAGCACGCTAACTGCGAGAACACACCTGCCTGTAAATGGGCTAATGACCCAAACGTATAAATGGCTCATACGACTACACGTCCAACAAACAAGCAACCTGGTTAAAAACTGGGCACAAGCTGCAACAGATATTTTTCCAAAGAAGGCACACAGATGGCCAACAGGCACATGAAGAGATGCTCAACATCAGTAATCGTTAGAAAAATGCAAACCGAAACCACAATGAGATATTACCTCAAACCGGTCTGAATAGCCATCATCAAAAGATCACAAATAATAAGTGCTGGTGAGGATGCAGAGGAGATGGAACCCGTGTGCGTGCTAAAGCGAAGGTGAACCGGTGCAGCCACTGTGGAGACCGGTACCGAGCTTGCTCAAAAGCTGAAAGCAGAACTATCATTTGATCTAGCAATTAAAAACTTGGGTACACAGCCAAAGAAAAAGAAATGCCAGTTCAAAAGGTACATGAACCCCAGTATTGACAGCAGTACCACTTAGAATACTCGAGCAATGCAAGCGGCTTAAGTGTCCGTCAGCAGGTGAGAGGGTGGAGGAGATGCGGTAAATGATGCCGGTGTCCATTCACTCAGTCGTGTCCGACTCTTTGCCGCCCCATGGACTGCAGCACGCCGGGCTTCCCTGTCCTTCACTATCTCCTAAAGTTCGCTCAAACTCATGCCCACTGAGTTAGTGACAGCATCCAACCATCTCATCCTCTGTCGCCCCCTTCTCCTCCTGCCCGCAATATTAAAAGCATCAGGGTCTTATCCAATGAGTCAGCTTTTCAAATTACGTGGCCAAAGCATTGGAGCTACAGCTTCAGCATCAGTCCTCCCAATCAATATTAAGGGTTGGTTTCCTTTAGTATTGACTGGTTCAATCTCCTTGCAGTCCACAGGACTCTCAAGAGTCTTCTTCCGCACCACAATTCAAAAGCATCAATCCTTTGGCACTCTGCCATCTTTATGGTCCGACTCTCACATCTGTACATGACCACTGGAAAAACCAATAGCTCTGACTATACAGACCTTTGTCAGCAAAGTAATGCTTTTTAATACATTATCTAGGTTTGTCATAGCATTTCTTCCAGGGAGCAACTGTGTTTTAAATTTCAAGCTACAGCCACCATCTGCAGTGATTTTGGAATCCAGGAAAACAAAGTCTCTCACTGTTTCCATTGTTTCCCCATCTATTTGCCATGAAATGATGGGACCAGATGCCATGATCTTAGTTTTTTGAATGCTGAGTTTTAAGCCACGTTTTTCACTCTCCTCTTTCACCTTCATCAAGAGGCTCTTTAATTCCTCTTTGCTTTCTGCCACATTTTTAGTTCCTCTTTGCTTTTTTAGGCTGGTGTCATCTGCATATGTGAGGTTACTGGTATTTCTCCCAGCAATCTTGATTCCAGCCTGTGCTTCATCCAATGCATTATTTCACATGATGAACTCTACATGTAAGTTAAATAAGCAGGTGACAATATACACCCTAGACATACTCCTTTCCCAATTTGGAACCAATCAGTTGTTCCATGTCCAGTTCTAACTATTGCTTCTTGACTTGCATACAGGTTTCTCAGGAGGCATGTAAGGTGGTCTGGTATTCCCATCTCTTGAAGAATTTTCCACAGTTTGTTGTGATCCATATAGTCAAAGATTTTAGTGTAGTCAATGAAACAAACAGACATTTTATTGGAATTCCCCTGCTTTTTCTATGATCCAACTGATGTTGGCAATTTGATGTCTGGTTCCTCTGCCTTTTCTAAACCCAGCTTGAACATCTGGAAGTTCTTGGTTCACATACTGCTGAAGCCTAATTTGAAGGATTTTGAGCATTACCTTGCTAGCGTGTGAAATGAGTGCAGTTGTGTGGTAATTTGAGCATTCTTTGGCATTGCCTTTCTTTGGGATTGGAATGAAAACTGACTTTTTCCAGTCCTGTGGCCATTGCTGAGTATTCCAAGTTTGCTGGCATATTGAGTACAGCACTTTCACAGCATCATCTTTCAGGATTTGAAATAGCTGAATAGGAATGCCATCACTTCCACTAGCTTTGTTCATAGTGATGCTTTCTAAGGGCCACTTGACTTCACATTCCAGGATGTCTGGCTCTAGGTGAGTGATCATACCATCGTGGTTATTTGGGTCATGAAGATCTTTTTTGTACAGTTCTTCTGTGTATTCTTGCCACCTCTTCTTAATATCTTCTGCTTCTGTTAGGTCCATACCGTTTCTGTCCTTTATTGGGCCCATCTTTGCATGAAATGTTCCCTTGGTATCTCTAATTTTCTTGAAGACATCTCTGGTCTTTCCCATTATTTTGTTTTCCTCTATTTCTTTGCAGTGTTCACTTAAGTTTTCTTCTCTCTCCTTGCTTTTCTTTGGGGAAATAAAATAAAATAATGTCATTTGCAACCACATGCAGGGACCTGGAGGGTATTGTGCTAAATGAAATGTCAGGCAGCAAAAGACAAATATTGTATGATAACACTTATATGTGAAATTTTAAAAATAAACAAATGAATATAACAAGACAGAAAGAGACACACAGATATAGAGAACTTGCCGTTTTTAAACAAACTAGGGAAGAGGGGAAGAGCAAGTTGGGGGGATGTGATTAAGAGATACAGAAAGTACTATGTATAAGATAGATAAGCAACATGGATAGGCTGTATAGCACCAGGAATATAGCTATTATTTTGTAATATCTTTAAATAAAGTTTAATCTACAAAAACACTGAATCATTATGTTGTACATCTGAAACTAATACTGTAAATCAACTATACTCCAATTAAATAAATAAGTTAATTAATCAAATGTCTGTTAGAATTTTGACCCGAATTAACTGGGTCCAATCGACTCTGGGTTTTGCAGAGTTAACATTTTGTTCAGGGTCAGTGGACAAGGCTTGTCATTACCTCAGTGGAGGAAATGAGCTTTGAATAATGAAATGAGCTTCACCTCTAAGTGCAAGATTTGGTGTAGATTTTTTTAAGATATTCTTTAGGAATTTCGTTACTTTGTGAAGTATATTTTTTGTATTTGGTGCAATTTGTTGTATATCAATTTTACCTAAATAAAGTTGTCGAAAACACAGTCACACTCATTTGCTGAAAGTAGTGAGTGGTAAGAGAAACTCTTGTGTCTGTGCACATGCGCTGGGGGGAAAGCTGAGAAATATCATCCAAGCCTTCATGTCAAGAACCAAATGAAACTGAAGGAGAGACAGAGGGAATCATAAAGTACAGAGAAGTCAGCGTATCATTCAACATATTTTCATCTGTGCTTGCACCCGCCTGTGGCCTATTAATTGCCTGAGAGTGTACAGGACGCGCAGATTCCCAGGAATGACTCCGTGTTCTCACGGAGACCTCGCTTTGCTTTCTCTTCTCAGACAGTTGACGCACAACTGACCCAACTTGCGAGTTGTAGCCAATTCCAGGATGTTTGCGCTAAAGTCTGGTAAGAAAAAATGTCGGATTCTAGATACTGGGGAAACTTGTAACTAAATGGTTTGTGACACTATAAATCATGGTACATCAAAGTTAGTAAATAAAAACTGGCAACTCTAGAATAAAAGAGAGGGGAAGCTGGATTAATAAACTGTCATTAGAACAAGGTAAAAGTGGAGCAGGAAAGGGATGGAGTGGGAGCTCGGGGTGAGCAGATGCGGACTGTCAGACACAGAAGGGATAAACACGGTCCTGCTGGGTGGCACAGCGGATATACTCACCATTCCGTGAAAAAACATAATGGAAAAGAACATTTTTTAAAAAGAATGTATGTTTAACAGAATCGCTTTGCTGTATAGCAGAATTTAAAAAAGTGGAGCAGGAAAGGGATGGAGTGGGAGCTCGGGGTGAGCAGATGCGGACTGTCAGACACAGAAGGGATAAACACGGTCCTGCTGGGTGGCACAGCGGATATACTCACCATTCCGTGAAAAAACATAATGGAAAAGAACATTTTTTAAAAAGAATGTATGTTTAACAGAATCGCTTTGCTGTATAGCAGAATTTAGCATAACATTGTAAATCAACTATATCTCAATTAAAAAAAAAAAAGATAAAAGTATCTTGATAAAGACAGAGCAGAATCAGAAATGTTGACTGAAAGCATGACCTTAAGAAGGAAGCTTTTCTACTTTGTTAAGCAAGTGGCTACTAACCCCTCTCTTGCTCTTTCCATTCCCCTTACACACCATGTGCTCCTAGGACGCAGATCTGACGTCTCTATTATTCTTAAATGATCTAGTAAGGCGTCTCGTGGAGTGGCTGCTTCCAAACGCTGAGCAGGAGAGCGCGAGAGGGCCCCAGGCAGCCTTCCGTTGGTTTTGTTTCGGTTGTTGGCACTGAGGCTGAGGGGTGACTTTCAATAAGTCTGGAGATACTAAAGACATCATCTCTCTGAGGCCTTCAGTGACCTGAGGAAAGCAAATGGTTACACTCAATTAAGCATTTGTGCAAAGCCATAAATTTGTGGTTATAAGAGAAAATGGGTAGGTAATAGAAAATGTGCTAGAAAATGTCCCCTGGTCAAAAAAAATAAAGGATTAACCATGAAAACGTATAATAATTAACTAAAGTGTTTGGATATGATAGTCTCAGGAGGTGGGTTATAGGGGAACAGACATGAGTTACGATCCTGAACAAAGCAGAACCAGCCAGGTGGAGGAGGAACACAGCCGTCGGGGGTGACGAGGAAAACTGGCTCGTTTCGGCCACAGAGGCCTGGACGCTGACACGCTGCGGTCATCCCAGAGCGCAAGCTCCAGGCACTTCCTCCAGATGAAGATCCAGCTTTGCCAACACTGGTGGGGTTCACACACCAGGAGAATCACATGCTGGCAAATACCCGCCAGCCTGTACCTCACCCAAGGTCACGGGGAGGCCATTCAGGATGAAGGGAGGCCATCCGTGAACATTAATGACACACTTGTTCTTCTCGGACCTTTTAATCTTAGTCAATTCCTGTGAGGATGATACAGTTGGAGACAGTGGGGTCCATACAGACATGCTCCTCTCCGGTCAGTCAGCTTCTGAGACAGTGAGGCCATGCAGAGATGCTCCTCTCAGTTCAGTCTCCTTCTGGATATAGTGGGGGCCAGGCAGACATGCTCCTCTCCGGTCAGTCAGCTTCTGAGACAGTGGGGTTCATGAAGACATGCTGCTCTCAGGTCAGTCAGCTTCTGGAGAGAGTGGGGCTATGCAGACGTCTTCCCCTCAGTAGAGTGAGCTCTGGATACAGTGGGCAGAATGAACACACGCTCCACTCAGTTCAGTCACCTTCTGAGACGGTGGGGCCATGCAGACGTGCTCCCCTCCTTCACTCAGCTTCTAAGGCAGGGCGGCAATGCGGACGTGCTCCTCTCCACTCAGTCGGGTTCTGCAGACAGTGGGGGCCAGGCAGACATGCTTCACACAGTGAGTCAGCTTCTGAGACACTGAGGGCCAAGAAGACATGCTCCTCTCTGTTCAGTCAGCTGCTGGATTCTGTGGGGGTGATGTAGAAAAGCTCCCATCAAGTCAATCACCTTCCGAGTCGGTGGGCCCGTGCATTCATGTTCCTCCCAGTTCAGCCAGCTTCTGGACACAGTGGGGAAATTCAGACACACTCCTCTCAGTTCTGTCAGCTTCTGAGACAGTGGGGCCAAGCAGACATGCTCCTTTTGGTTCAGTCAGCTTCTGAGAGAAACTCGAACAGATTAGTGTCCAAGGCTTCAGGTTTGGTTCACATGTAACTTACTAGGTTAGTGTGGTGGTGGTGTGGTGTTAGCCACTCAGTCGTGTTCAACTCTTTGCGACCCCATGAGCCGTGGTCCACCAGGCTGCTCTGTCCTTGAAACTCTCCAGGCAGGAATACTGGAATGATTTGCCATTCCCTTCTCCATGGGATCTTCCCTACCCAGGGATCGATCCCAGGCCTCTCACATTTCAGGCAGATTGCTTACCATCTTAGCCACGAGGGAAGCCCGCTAGGTTAGGGTATGACTGTCAGAATGTCCACAAAGATTGATTCCTGGTGATACTAACGCACAGCCCAAAATGTTAATGATGGGCCCTAGGGCCAAACATGCATGGGAAATTCTGGTTCAATACAAAAACAAAAATGTATTAATTGGTTTCCAGGAAGATTTTTCAGAGCTTGACCTTAACAATTTCACTTGAAGACTCAGAACAGCTGTGAGTGTGCAGCATGGAGTGCTTTGTCTCTTGATGCATCTTCAGGGGCTGCACAGAGTCCCAGTCATCTGCACTTTCGGTGACTGTCCTAGACCCCCAACTGGTTCACAAAGCCTTCTTTGGGGATGATTCAAAGTCACTTTCATCTGTAATTACTCAGTAACTCATCACATGCAGAGGAAAGGAATCACCCATGAGTAGTGTTCCCAAAAGATAATCACTTATGATGGGATTACCTGATCTGTAACCCAAGGTTCCACTTACTTCACTCACTGTCAGCTCTGGAATTGCCAAAGACTAGATGATAATCTGGTACTTTTATGATAAGTCCAGCAAAGAAATTTGATCTCTTCAAGAAAATTAGAGATACCAAGGGAACATTTCATGCAAAGATGGGCTCGATAAAGGACAGAAAAGGAATGGACTTAACAGAAGCAGAAGATATTAAGAAGAGATGGCAAGAATACACAGGAGAACTGTACAAAAAGGATCTTCACAACCTGGATAATCACAATGGTGTGATCACTCACCTAGAGCCAGACATCCTGGAATGTGAAGTCAAGTGGGCCTTAGAAAGCATCACTATGAACAAAGCTAGTGGAGGTGATGGAATTCCAGTTGAGCTGTTTCAAATCCTGAAAGATGATGCTGTGAAAGTGCTGCACTCAATATGCCAGCAAATTTGGAAAACTCAGCAGTGGCCACAGGACTGGAAAAGGTCAGTTTAGAGGAGAAGGGGATGACCGAGGATGAGATGGCTGGATGGCATCACTGACTCGATGGACGCGAGTCTGAGTGAACTCTGGGAGTTGGTGATGGACAGGGAGGCCTGGTGTGCTGCGATTCATGGGGTCGCAGAGTCGGACATGACTGAGCGACTGAACTGAACGGAACTGACATTGACCTAAATTTAAATTGCCAAGTGTAAAACCCCACCTGCACCACCTCTTCTGTTAAACAGCTGAGCGAGTGGCAGCCACAGTGGGGCAGGGTCCTAGAGGTGAACGCACTAATGCTTGTCCAGAAGACCCAGGCGTGGAGCCTTTTGGCAAAGGCCAGAGGTCAACGTTCTGAAGGAGAACAAAGTCAGAAAGGGGCAGATGCACTGTGATGTCGATCCAGGGGCCTGACGGACAGCAGGAGATAGGGTGATGAAAAATGGGCAAGGACCAGATGAGCCGAGAGGTGGGCTGTGGGTGCTGAACGGACGCTGGGTGTGCAATGCACGCACCTGCAGTGGCTCTTTGTGCAGCCCTTTGCCAGCTCACACGGGAGGGCCACGTGCCTGGGTGTCCCTGACACTCAGCAGATACAGTGGCCAAGGCTCCATAAAGCCACACTGAAATGACATTTTCAGAGAAGAGAGGAAGAAACCCTGCTCACTTTGTTCCCAATCATAATAAATCGACCTTTTCTTTTAGAGATTTTGAATTCTCAAAAGGTGTACACGGCTGATGTAATTTTTTGGTTCAGTCGCTCAGTCGTGTCTGACTCTTTGCGACCCCATGGACTGCATCACGCCAGGCCTCCCTGTCCATCACCAACGCCTGGAGCTTACTCAAATTCATGTCCATTGAGTCGGTGATGCCATCCAACCATCTCATCCTCTGCCGTCCCCTTCTCCTTCTGCCTTCAAACTTTAGAGCATCAGGGTCTTTTCCAGTGAGTCAGTTTTTCGCATCAGGTGGCCAAAGTATTGGAGTTTCAGCTTCAGCATCAGTTCTTCCAATGAATATTCAGGACTGATTTCCTTTAGGATGCACTGATTGGATCTCTTTGCAGTCCAAGGGACTCTCAAGAGACTTCTCCAACACCACGGTTCAAAAGCATCCATTCTTTAGTGCTCAGCTTTCTTTATGGTCCAACTCTCACATCCATACACAACTACTGGAAAAACCATACGTTGGATTAGATGGACCTTTGTTGGCAAAGTAATGCCTCTGCTTTTTAATACGATGTCTAGGGTGTCATAGCTTTCCTTCCAAGGAGCAAGCGCCTTTTAATTTCATGGCTGCAGTCACCATCTGCATTGATTTTGGAGCCCAATAAAATAAAGTCTCTCACTGTTCCCATTGTTTCTCCATCTATTTGCCATGAAGTGATAGGACCAGATGCCATAATCTTAATTTTTTGAATGTTGAGTTTTAAGTCAAAATTTCACTCTCCTCTTGACTTGCATCAAGAGGCTCCTTAGTCCTTCTTCACTTTCTGCCATAAGGGTGGTGTCATCTGCATATCTGAGGTTATTGACATTTCTCCCAGCAATCTTGATTTCAGCTTGTGCTTCATCCAGCCCAGCATTTCTCATGATGTACTCTGCATATGTTAAATAAGCAGGGTGACTATATACAGCCTTGACACACTCCTTTCCCAATGGAACCAGTACGTTGTTCTATGTCTGGTTCTAACTGCTGCTTCCTGACCTGCACACAGGTTTCTCAGGAGGCAGGTCAGGTGGCCTGGTGTTCCCATCTCTTGAAGAATTTTCCACAGTTTGTTGTGGTCCATACAGTCAAAGGGTTTGGCATAGTCAATAAAGCAGAAGTAGATGTTTTTCTGGAACTCTCTCACTTTTTCTATGATCCAGCAGATGTTGGCAATTTGATCTCTGGTTCCTCTGTCTTTTCTAAATCCAGCTTGAATATCTGGAAATTCTCAGTTCATGCACTATTGAAGCTCAGCATGGAGAATTTTGAGCATTACTTTGCTAGTGTGTGAGATGAGTGCAATTGTGTGGTAGTTTGAGCATTCTTTGGCATTGCCTTTCTTTGGTATTGGAATGAAAACTGACCTTTTCCAGTCCTGTGGCCACTGCTGAGTTTTCCAAATGTGCTGGCATACTGAGTGTAGCACTTTCACAGCATCATCTTTTAGGATTTGAAATCATTCAACTGGAATTCCCACATTTCCTCTAGCTTTGTTCATAGGAATGCTTCCCAAGGCCCACTTGACATCACATTCCAGGATGTCTGGCTCTAGGTGAGTGACCACACCATCGTGGTTATCTGGGTGATGAAGACCTTTTCTGAATAGTTCTGTGTATTCTTGCCACCTCTTTTCAACCTCTTCTGCTTCTGTTAGGTCCTTACCATTTCTGTCCTTTTTCACGTCCGTCCTTGCATGAACTGTTCCCTTGATATCGCCAATGTTTTAAAGAAATGTCTAGCCTTTCCCTTTTTATCGTTTCCCTCTGTTTCTTTGCACAGTTCATTTAGGAGGGCCTTCCTGTATCTCCTTGCTGTTCTCTGGAACTCTGCACTCAGCTGGGTGTATCTTTCCATTTCTCCTTTGCTTTTCACTTCTCTTTTCTCAGCTGTTTATAAGGCCTCCTCAGACAGCCACTTTGCCTTCTCGCATCTCTTTTTCTTGGGGATGGCTTTAGTTGCCGCTCCTGTAGCGTCATGAACCTCCAGCCACAGTTCTTCAGGCGCTCTGTCTCCCAGGCCTAATCCCTTGAATCTATTCAGCATCCCCACTGGATAATCATAAGGGATTAGATTTAGGCCATGGCCTAGTGGTTTCCCTACTTTCTTCAACTTAAGCCTGAATTCTGCAATGAGTTCATGATCTGAGCCATGGTCAGTTCCCAGGAATTATGTTATAAAAATTAATCAGGCCACTTACTGACATCCGAATGCCCTTTGTCCTCATTATACGTGATCTTACCTTTTACCGCTAAAGCGTCTCTCTCACAGGGACCCTCTGGTACCCAAGGGTGGTTTCCCTGTCGATTTCCACCTCAGTGAGCCCCTGTGAGCACTGTCAATGATCGCATTTTAGGGTTCCTCCCTAAGGGAACCACAACCAACGCTTAATCCACAGGTCAAAAAGACTAACCCTGGGTCCCCCCTTCCCTTCTCGTCTAGGGCTCTGTAGACACATTAAAGGAAATCACTACCTGTCGTCAAGGAGGCCTGGGGACAAGGCATGCTTGGCCCAGGTGCACACACGAACATTGAGGCCCAGGCAGGGAGCAGTGGGCATGGTTTTCTCTTCTCTTGAGAGTGTTTGAGGCAAGGCAGCGCCAACCCTGACCAAGAACGAGAGAGAGGAGTCAGAAAGCAGCAAGCACCATACTTCAGAGCACACAGGGGCCACCACCCAGCCACGGAGGCCCTGGGGAAAGAAACGAACGGAGCAAGCTTGTGCCTTTCACTTCGGATTTCATGAATTCCAATGTTCTACGTTCCCAAGAGGACACAGTTCCATACGGGCTCCAGGTTCAAGCAGGACCATGTGTGCCTTGAGTCACTGGGAAGCAGGGTAGACAGAGGTCTTGATTCCAGAGACCCGCGGCCTCCTACCTTCCGCTCCGTGTGGAGCCAGCACAGCACAGGGGGGACGCGCTGCTGGCAGCCCACCAAGCCCCCGCCTGGCCTTCCTGGCCCCGTCGGGTGGTTCGGGGGCGGACCGGAAGGACCGGGCGTCAGGTGGTTCGGGGGCGGACCGGAAGGACCGGGCGTCCCCGAAAGGGACTGCGGGTGTGCCGTCTCCACTGCCGGAGGGTGAGGTCGGAACCCCGCGCCCCATTCCGAGACGGGAAGTCCACGACTGCTCCCGTCCTCGCACACCGGGTTGAAGTCGGTTGCTCAGTGCTCCCTCGTCAGGTCGACTCCCCGAAGGCCTCTCCTTGTGTCTGTCCTTCTTTGGCGAAACGGAAGAGTCATCCGGAAGTGTCCGGAAGGGTCCGGACATAGAAGAGCACCGACTTGTGGTGGACGACGGACAGGGGTGTGGACGAGCAAGACACGAACGCACACTGCGGTTTTTGACGTTAGACACGTTTCACGTTCGGCACCTTCTCCTTCCTACTTTCCGCCCGACCACCGCCGTCTCGTCCTCCGACTTTTCTAGGACCCGTGGCTCCTCCACCGGCGGTCGGGACGAGTGGGTTAAATTTCGGTGAGAGGGTCATCCGAATAGCAGTACACTTTATTACTGAAACTATAAAAGAAATTAGTTTTTGTACGATTGACGAGTCTCATTTCGGTTCTAATATAAATATCGACTTCTATTTTTTTAATCTCATATCTTTTAAAGACGACGGTGTTTGTATATATTCGGTCTTCGGTAGGAACTTTATTGGATTATTCGTATTTGAATGATTCTTATTTATGTTATTTTTGGATACTGTCGTTTTCTCTGTGTCTACATATCTTCGGACTTTTGGACTCTGTGGGAGAGGGAGAGGGTGGGATGATTTGGGAGAATGGCATTGAAACATGTATACTATCATGTAAGAACGAAGCACCAGCCTATGTTCGATACAGGATACAGGTTGCTTGGGGCTGGTACACGGGGATGATCCAGAGAGAGGATATGGGGTGGGATGTGGGAGGGGGATTCAGGATTGGGATCTCATATACACCCATGGTGGATTCATGTCAATGTATGGAAAAACCAATACGGTATTGTAAAGTAAAATAAAGTAAAAATTTAAAAAATAAAAAATTTAAAAAAAAAAACAAAACCTATGTATCCATCATTCCACCCACTTCTATTGAATATCATTTTATAATATTGTTTAGGGGTTTTACTACTGAAAAATAAAATATTATAGAACTCAAGTCCCAAGTTTTCTCTTCCCTGGAAAGATAAAATAAAAATTGTATGAACAAGTATAAATAAGCTTTTCAATACAGATATAACTCTGAGAACAGAACCTAGAGGAGAACTTCTAAAATCCCTCCAGAAGAGTATATGAGTATCATTCAACTAAGGCTAAAAAGACATGAACCACAGAGAGCAACGTAAATGATTTCTGCATGAGAAGTGATTGACATTGTGTTTCGGGAATGATTTTCCTGTTTCCTCTGTTGCTAACTCTAACAAGATCACCTTGACTCTAAGCTTTGCTTCCAAAGAGCTAATATGCTCCTTTACCACCATCTGTATGCTTGAGGAAAGTAAAAGTACATATATAGCATTTTTCTTGTCATAATGCCATTGATCAACAAGATTAAATTTTTCATTATTTTGGCAAAGAACACTGTTTCAGGCCTGGGGTCTAGGCTGTTGGAAGAAAATATGGCATATTATTATCACATTAAAAGTAAGTATAAATAATTTACAAGAGAAAAAAAGCTGTTTAGCTGTTTAGAAACTCAAAAAATTTAAAATTGAACTAATTGAACTTCTAACATCAGATATAATGAACAGGTACTGAGAAACTGTTATTGAAAACCTTTTTATGCTCAGTTGACTTACATAGGAATGTGATAACAAGAAATCAGGGAAGAAAATCATGGATGTGTTCAATCTTCAAATATTATGGGAATAACACCAAGAAATGTTCACCAAACTGACCTTTGGTTTCTAAAGTTAATGCAAATATTTGAATTTTACTATCTCCCAACAATCAATAGTTAGAAACAAATGTGCAAGTAGATTCCACCACTTTACAAGCATATTTACAATTTGTAAATCTAGGAAGTCCAAGAAACAAACCAGCTGTAAAAGTACAGGACAAATTAAAACCTACCAAGTCAGTGCCCCTGAGGACTGTTTCATCTGACAGGCCTCATCATTCATGATCTGCAGAGGAATCTCTTCTAGAATATGGTTTTCCTCTGAAGACCCCTAACAGGGATTTGAGTGGAGTCCCACAGGCTGCAGCTTGCTGAGGCATTACTGAGAACTACGGTCACACACAAGTCAGGGCCGAGCTCCGCTCCTGAGTATCTGTGTCCACACAGGGGAGGCGGGAGGGCCCGGCTGGAGTCCCTGAGCCAAGAGCTATTTGTGCTCAGGTTGTGGGATTTAGAGACTGCAGGTTGCTTTCCCAGCAAAATGAGGGATTGTTCCCAACTCTCCCATCTGGTGTGGATCTCCAGCGTACATATTTAATCCTCCCCAGCGCTGCGCGTGGATCACGCTCTGCCGTCAACAGCAGCTTGTCCAGGGGACACCTGGGAGGGGCTGAGTCCGTTGTCCCAGCTCAGCCCTCTTTGTTGGTCATTTTATTGTTCAACAGTTTTTGAAGATTCAGTATGAAATACAATAAACTAGGAAACTGGGCAGGAATGAGAAACCATGGGAGGGAAACGGAAGAGAAGAGGGAAGGTCTTACATTTAGATTCTAATGGAAACAAAAATTGGCTTTCACACACTGTTCTAAACGGTCCACAGGTCTCTCTCAGGCAAATCAATTCTGTGAACTACCTCAGAAGTTACCACAACTTCTACACATGACTTTTGTTTTAGCTCCCACTTCAGGAGGAACCCAGCAAACACTTTTCCTCTAGACTCTACCGGGCAGAAATCCCCTCTTCACCGTCTGAGCTCTCTGCTCAGGGTACACCGTGGCCTCTGCCAATTCTGAGCGCAGTGTGCACGCGTTACCCATTCTCGACGCGGGCCCGTCTCCCTAGCACACGGGGCGCCCGTGCTCTGCTCCCTCCTAATTACACTCTGGGTCCTGGGATAAGGCGCTTCTCTGCAAACACCCATCACTCACAGCTGATGCTCAACAGCAACAAAACGTGCTTCTTCTGGCTTTGTTTTTCGCAGCTTGGGCCGTCTCCCGGGCTACGTGCCCCTGGGCATCAGCGGTGTTTGAAGGACTTTTGGAGGCTTCGGTGCCAACAGTGCCGGCAGTCTCCAAATATCTGCTACTCGCAGCCAAATGTTTGGGAGACACACAGTGTGGTGAATGCAGACGGGTGTTCCGGGGACCACTCACTAAACGATCAATCTCGACAACAGCCCTCTGCATCTTCCCCTGGACCAAACAAGTGATGGGGCATCAAGATAATTAATATTTTCCTGTAATAATAACACTGCCGAAGCCTGAGATACAATTAATTCTTTAGGAACTGCCTAAACCTTCAATGCTTTGCTTAGTGTTTCTCCAATCAGAGTCAACAAGGGGAGAAGGGCAGTTGATGGAACTCAAAGGACAGACAAGGATGCAACTTTGGGAACCTGGCTTCTACAGACGGGCTTTACCCAAATTCGACATATTACCAATCAACAGACTTATTACCAAAGTATAAGAATTCATTTCCTTCAAGAGAAGTTGAAATGTTTGAGAAGCTTTGAGTCAAGACTTCCGGCACTGCCTGAGTCAGCAGCCACTCACTCACTCACACAGCAGACAGACCAGCAGGGAGGAATCTCACTCTGCCCCTGAAGAGGTCTGGTCTCGGTCTTCAACTCCGGAGAGTGATCTGCAACTGTCTGGAGCCTGGAGCCAGACAGGCAGTAACAAGACGGTGCAAGGTGTGGGCCCAGGGCCTGCAGCAGGGGATTTACGGACAGATGTGCCATGAGGACAGTCAGTCATGCCTAGGAAACAGGGTCCCAGTAACAATTCCACACGCTGAGGCCGGGGTACTTCTGAGTGACTGGCCGTCGCACGCAGATGCTGGCAGAGTCCTGGTTCCAAAGGGAGAGGGCAACAGAGGCTCCCTTCATGGTGCATCTCCAAGACCCTGTCCTACACACAGCTTCCCGTGGCTGACCTTGGTCTGTGTTTTCTCTGCGTTAAATCATAACTGTAAATATACAATTCTCAATGAGTCCTTCTAGGGACTTGTTAAACTTGACGGAGGTTTGCAAGCCCTGAACTTGCAGTTGGTGTCAGAAGTGAGGGGACTGTGGCCTCTGACTTCCTGGCTGTCTAAGCCCTTTGCCTCAGGGTAAGGTTTTGGCTAAGTCAAATTGAATCACTTCTCTGCTCGAAACCCTCGGTGGTCTCCCATCACCTGAGGTCCTCCCAGAGGCTTCAGCACAAGTCCATGCTACCACCTTGCCGACAGGTCTTCTCTGAGACCACCCCCAACTCCCACATCTCCCTGCTCAAGCCCTGGGCCCTGCTGCTGCTCACTGACCGCCCAGAGCAGCGTCCGGCCTCAGGACCCCTGTGGCCAGGTCCTCCGCTCTCCTCCCGCTCATCCCAACTGCCCGCCCCCCATCTCCTCAGATACCCCTATTGTGAAGCGTGGTAGCCATGAACAGACCATTTGCTCCATCTCGTTTCTCTCCAAACACCCCCAAATTCACGTTCACGTGCCTGGTTTAACGCTCTCCCCGTGAGTTCTATTCTCCATTGAACGCCCACACTTAGAACAGAGTACGCAGGAGGCACCCGGGAAATGCCTGTGGACGGTGAGATGGGTGAGCAGCGCCTGCCCCACACCTCACAGAGCGCCGGGAGGGAGCCCACACCTGAAACCAGGCAGCTCAGCAAACGCACACACACCCTCCTGGGAGGAGAGAGTAAGACACGGGAGAGTGGCAAGTTCCAGACTCCAGTGCACGGGCGGGGGGCGGGGGGCAGAGCAGCTGGCGTCATATGGATGGTCTCACAATCATACCATTTTATATAAAGTTCTCATAAACTCCAAGGAGAGGCGGCCTTCTGAAACCTGGGAAAGGAAAAGTGCGTGAGTGCCTGCGACTGCGTTACCGTGGGAAATGTGGCTCAGGGCCAACGAGGGAAGGGCAGCTGATGGAAGTCAGAGGCCGGAGGAGGATGCAACCTCGGGAACCTGCTTCTGCAGACGGGCTTCACCCAAATTCAAGCAATAAGGCCTCTAAGCTTCAACAAGAGATACACTAGATGTTTCGAAGACTCAATTCACTCAAAAAATCAGATGTGATGGAGAATGGTATAATTTTTAAGAGATAAAGCTTTATATAACCACAAGAAAGCAGCACTGAATTCAAGGGAAGTGATTTTTAAAGTTGCTCAAGGGAACAACCCAATGAAAAATTCTTGACTCAATTTTTATTTCCTACAAATATGCAAATTAGCCAGTTTAATCACTACCGTCATATTGGGAAAAAACCCATTAGAGCAAGAAAGAAGAGGTTCCTCACAGAAGATTTTTCTGGCAAAATAAAAATAATTTTCTTGACCTCAAAATCTGTTCTGTTAAACAAGCCTGCGAGGCCCCTGGCTCCATTTCCTCGGGCATCAGACGTCTCCACGCGCTTCCCAACCTGCCTTCTGCCTGAAGAGACAGAGGACGCGGAGCCTCCTCCCACAGCCCAGGAGCGCGCACAGCTGCGCCTGGGCCAAAGGGAGCGTCTTCACGGGAAGCCTTGAAGCTGGTGCTGCCGGAGAGCAGACCGTGGGAAATACGCATCTCTGCCCCATTCCCATGACCCCTCATGACTGCATCACGCCACATCCAAGGGTCGCCCCTGCTCACTTCTGACAGAAGAGAAGCATTTCTCTGTGTGTGGACCTGCTCTGACAGGTAGAGGACAACGCCACTGCCAGGCTTCCTACGTGCTTGGCACAGTGACGACCGTCTGGGATGAAAGGGGTGTTGTGAATGCTGAGCAGCTGGAGGGGCTGAGAGCAGGGAGTCAGTGAAAGGGCCAGTGTTTGCCAACCCACCGATGACCCAAGAGTGGACGCAGCAGGAAAACCAGCGCCAACACATCGGTATTTGTGGGCTGACTCCCAGGAAGGAGAGTTGGGTCAAAAGGTTAGGGAGTGACATCAACACACAGCAGGGCTTCAGCTCAGCTCAGTCGCTCAGTTGTGTCCGACTCTTTGTGACCCCGTGAACCACAGCACACCAGGCCTCCTTGTCCATCACCAACTCCCAGAGTTCACTCAAATTCATGTCCACTGAGTCGGTGATGCCATCTGACCATCTCATCCTCTGTCGCTCCCCTTCTCCTTCTGCCTTCAATCTTTCCCAGCATCAGGGTCTTTTCAAATGAGTCACCTCATCATATCAGGTGGCCAAAGTATTGGAGTTTCAGCTTCAGCATCAGTCCTTCCAATGAATATTCAGAGTTGATTTCCTTTAGGATGGACTGGTTTGATCTCCTTGTAGTTCAAGGGACTCTCAAGAGTCTTCTCCAGCACCACAGTTCAAAAGCAGCAATTCTTCAGCACTCGGCTTTCTTTATAGTCCAACTCTCACATCCATACATGACTACTGGAAGAACCAGAGCTTTGACTAGATGGACCTTTGACGGCAAAGTAATGTCTCTGCTTTTTAATATGCTGTCTAGGATGGTCACAACTTTTTTCCCAAGGAGCAAGCGTCTTTTAATTTCATGGCTGCAGTCACCATCTGCAGTGATTTTGGAGCCCAAGAAAATAGTCTGTCACTGTTTCCACATCTATTTGCCATGAAGTGATGGGACCACATGCCATGATCTTAGTTTTCTGAATGTTGAGTTTTAAGCCAACTTTTTCACTCTCCTCTTTCACTTTCATCAAAAGATTCTTTAGTTCTTCTTCGCTTTCTGCCATAAGAGTGGTGTCATCTGCATATCTGAGGTTATTGATATTTCTCCCGGCAATCTTGATTCCAGCTTGTGTTTCTTCCAGCCCAGCGTTTCTCATGATGTACTCTGCATAGAAGTTAAATAAGCAGGGTGACAATATACAGCCTTGACGCACTCCTTTTCCTATTGGGAACCAGTCTGTTGTTCCATGTCCAGTTCTAACTGTTGCTTCCTGACCTGCATACAGATTTCTCAAGAGGCAGGTTAGGTGGTCTGGTATTCCCATCTCTTTCAGAATTTTCCACGGTTTGTTGTGGTACACACAAAGGCTTTGGCATAGTCAATAAAGCAGAAATAGATATTTTTCTGGAACTCTCTTGTTTTTTCCATGATCCAGCGGATGTTGGCAATTTGATCTCTGGTTCCTCTGCCTTTTCTAAATCAAACTTGAACATCTGGAAGTTCACGGTTCACTTACTGTTGAAGCCTGGCTTGGAGAATTTTAAGCATCACTTTACTAGCGTATGAGATGAGTGCAATTGTGAGGTAGTTTGAGCATTCTTTGGCATTGCCTTTCTTTAGGATTGGAATGAAAACTGACCTTTTCCAGTCTTGGGGTTTAAGCAGGGCTTAAGTCAGAGCATTTGTTACTGTGGAATCCAACTGAATGCCCATCATTCAAAAAACGCCTGCTGAAGGTGTAAATTGTGGAATCCATAGGGTCAGGGGACAGGCTTCTAAGGGGCTGAGTGCAGACTCGAGTCACACTGGGACAAAAGAAAGAGGAAGAAAGTGCTCTGACCCATGCACCTCAAGTACGACCGGGTTCTGCATCCTCCTTCTCGAGCCACTTTGCGTCTACGTATGTGACGCATGTGCTGTGAGAATGTGCTGAGATGCTCTCCTTCCCATGCTGTCCTTGCACCGACATTTCCACCAAAACAAGGAGACGCTGGTGCTCAGCATCCTGCTCTGGGAATGGAGAAGAACAGGAGTTTGCTCCGGGCCTTTTTCTGTTGCTCGACACTGTCCTACATGCTACACTGTCATGAGCCACGTCTTCACCAGGACTCACAAGACTCGCTTCCACAGGCACCCAAGTGGTACAATGTCCCCCAAGTGGCCTCCCAGGTGGAACCCTCCCCAACCATCATGCATACTGTGGGGTGACAAGGCCAAGCTCTGAGGGGTTCTTTCTATGTCGCCTTCATCTGCAGGAAGATGACCTCATCGACCCAGAGAGGGCACATATACCTCTTCTTTGAGTTTCACACTCAAAAGTCACTTACAAGAGTGGTGACCAACTCTAGTGGGTCAGAGTTGGTTTGGGGACCGACTTCTGAGCGTGTGGGCCATGGAACAGCATCAGTCCCACACATCAGCCTCCCTGCTTCCTCTGGGGACCCCTAAGTTATGCTGGAAGCTCTGGCTCATAACGAAACGCTTACAGGCTCCTCACACAAACCAGAGGCACAAGGCTGTGCATCTCAGGTCCAACTCCAGACACTACCTGATGGGCTATTAGAAGAGTACGGGTGCCAGGCTTCCCTTCAGCACTGATCCTTCCAAGGGGGTAGAAAGCTCTCCCTAACACAGGCACACTCATGGCGGATTCAAGTCAATGTACGGCAGCTCAGTTCAGTTCAGTCGCTTAGTCGTGTCCGACTCTTTAGGACCCCATGAATTGCAGCACGCCAGGCCTCCCTATCCATCACCAACTCCTGGAGTTTACCCAAACTCATGTCCATTGAGTCAGTGATGCCATCCAGCCATCTCATCTGCTGTCATCCCCTTCTTCTCCTGCCCCCAATCCCTCCCAGCATCAGTCTTTTCCAATGAGTCAACTCTTCGCATGAGGTGGCCAAAGTATTGGGGTTTCAGCTTCAACATCATTCCTTCCAATGAACACCCAGGACTGATCTCCTTCAGAATGGACTGGTTGGATCTCCTTGCAGTCCAAGGGACTTTCAAGAGTCTTCTCCAACACCACAGTTCAAAAGCATCAATTCTTTGGTACTTAGCTTTCTTCACAGTCCAACTCTCACATCCATACATGACCACAGGAAAATCCATAGCCTTGACTAGACGGACCTTTGTTGTCAAAGTAATGTCTTTGCTTTTGAATATGCTGTCTAGGTTTCCTTCCAAGGAGTAAGCGTCTTCAATATTGTAAAGTAAAATAATTAATTTTTAACAATCCAAAGTAGCTATAGTCAGCATGAGTTAAAATCACTTAGTTTTATTGCATAACCAAGCTTTAGAATAATTAAATTTTTGAGCAAATTTCAGCTTTGGAATTCTGACAAGCACTCTGCTAACTGATTAAATATTAATATTTGCCTTTTTAATTATGTCCATTTGAGCTGGATTATCAATTGGAAAATTAAGGAAACTGGCTTTGCCCTGAGGATATCAACTCAATTACATGAGAGATGCCACTGGGAGCTACCGCCACGGAGCTGGAACTCAAGTCAGTTTTGAAAACAAGTTTTCTCTGGAAATGCATTATCCCGAGGCGTCTGTGGAATAACTGCTGAGGCAAGGCGGACACGCCCGTCCGCCCCCGCTTCCCACTTCGCCTACTGAGCGTCAGTCTGGCTTCCATCGGTGTGTTTTGGACCGCGCACCACCTGGGTGAGAAGCCAAGCCCCGCTGTTATCTGTCACCAGATGAAGCCCAGGTGCCACCCAACAACCGGAGGAAATGAGGAGGCCCAGAGAGCGGGCCGCCAGCTGCAGACCACGCCAGCCCGCCCCGCCGGGTCCCGCGGGCGGTCCCGCGACCCCCGGCCGCAGCCCCGCAGCCGCGCCTCCGGGTCCCTCTGGCCCGCGGCTGGCCCGCGGCGGGGCCTGGGCCTCAGAGCACACCTCCCGGCTCGCCGCCAGCTCTCTCCAACCCGAGCGAGCGTCCCGGCAGCGCGGAGCCCGGCGCTGGAGCAGCCCGGCGCGGCGGCGGGAGCAGCGGGCATTCCACCCCAGGCGGCGCGCGCGGAGGCAGGGGCCCCTCTGCCCGGGCTCCCTGCCCCCGCCGAGGCCCCCGGCGCCCGGCGCGCTGGTGGGGAAGGGCCGCCCCGG